>JZKD02S1809243.1:522428-547793 GCA_000966675.3 Picea glauca | reverse complement strand
TCACTCAAATGGATCAAGTCAGATGACTAAATCAAACCTCACTCACTCAATACATCCATAAACACACTTAGATTGACAAGGCTTTCAACTACTACTATTCAGAGAGTTTGTAAATTAGTGGATGTGTGGATAATCCTTACTATTCCAGCAGAATCATACAATAAACATATATGAATGGCCAATTACAATAAGTAAACAATGCTTGCAATTCTTACTCATCCATGCAAAGACAGGATGATAGCTACCAGGCATTAGAAAAACGTGAATAACATGAATATAACATTCAAGTGCAAGGACAGACTAGATAAGAAGATGGGTATCTGAACAAGTAATGGCAAAAGAAGCTTGTATTACTTAATATGAAAATGAGAATCTTGAGTACAAAGTCTAAAAGAGTCTCCAAAGTTGAACCCCTTTGTTCATCTTCTATCTTCATCTTTATAGTTTTTCAATACAGTTTTCAGATCCTAAAAGAGTTGATCAAATATGCTAAAGATAGAAAGTTAAAACTAAATTGCAAAAGATAAGGAATGATCCTCAAGATGAGGTCAATTCCACATTTCATGGTCTTCAGATGATGTAGAATCCTTGTGCAGTGCAGCTAAGCCTTCCAAGGTTGTTTGATGACTCTTTGTGAAAGATGAAATTCGAATCTGTTGAATTGTGAACAAACCCCAATTTGTTGCCACCAAAATAGGTAACAAAACCAACTTGGATACCTTTTCTAATCCTTATACACCAAAAATGGATCTTGAATCTGACTCTATAATTCAACATCTTTCCATTACAAGTGTTTTCAAATGATTCAGATTAATAAAACCTCAATCTGTGCAAAAATAGTCCTTCACTTCCATGTAACAGGTTTCAGTGGTTAAGGGAGAAAAGTCTAGGCCTGTTAACCACCGAAAAGATCTTCTTTCGGTGGTTAAGAGAGGAAAAATATAGGCCTGTTAACCACCGAAACCTGTAACTTTCAAATAATGGATCTGTAGCGAATAAATTTTCATGAGAATCAAAATGACTCGGCTTCTATTCCATGAATCCTTGTCCTTCATGAAAAACAAATCGAGAACCTCGATTATTCAACCAAATTTGTTGCCACACATTCTTTGTCTGCAAAATCAAACTCTTCCAAAACTTGACATGCTTGATGAACTGGAAGCTCTAATTTCGGTGAAAGACCTCGATCTCTTCAATAACGCCTTGCTCCTAGCATCTCGATGGATACGTTCGAATCCTGCATGTCTTGCTCGTGATCTGTCAACTATTTTTTGTCTTCATTTTCTTACGAGACATATCACACAATCTCGATATGTGTGGATGAAATAGTCGTTTACAAATGCCACCACTCTTAGCGTATTGATGAACCGTAATGCATGCTAGGCTGACTCTTTGACTTACATAACTCGTGGCTTAGATGTGGCTCTATTTGACCTCATGACTTGGCGTGTTAAAGACTTTGACCAGCTGCAAAGCTAACACCTGTTTTATTCCATTTACTCGGGCACGTGATGAAATAGTTAGCTGCTTTTAAGCTCTAGCACTTTCGGTAGTTAACACAGCTTCGAATTTTGGGTTTTAGCTACCAAAAGATAAGGCTTTTGGTAGCTAAAGTAGCTTTTCGTAGGGACACTTAGCTACCAAAACCTGTGTTTTAATAAAAACCCTGAACCATAGATTTTTGAGACTTTATTATAAACTCCATCTCTTAAAGAAAAACCTTTCAAAATATTAGAAAGGCATTATTAATGACTACCTATCACCTAAATAGACAAGATTTACTATGTTATTTGAGGAGATAACAAGATGTAAGGCTCGCACCTGTTGTTAAGTTGCATGGGGAGGGTTTTCATGAAGGACCTGTGGATTTGTTTAAAGGGTTCCAGGAGGAGCCCGAAGAGCCATTTCATCTCAGAAGAAGATTGATCCAGAGACTGGGAGGTCACAGGACCTTGCTAAGGTAGGGGGTCTACATCAATGTACAATATGACCACCTCATCAACTCATCAACTACATGTCCCACTATGTATCCCATACTCATGCCAAATGAATGCACCACGATATCCAACAAATATGCATCTAGAAATACATCATAAGATATATCAATGGAGCTCAAATATGTATCATTCATGTATCCCAATAGATCAGCCTCAACCACCATTGACTACAACACATACTAAGCATGCAATAATACACATACTAGAAGTGTGCCTAGCTAGCATCATCATCAATGACATCTTTAGCTAGCATCATCATCATTGAAATCTCTAGCTAGCATCATCATGATATATCTCATAACCAAAGTACCATAAATCCATTTTCATAACCAACATTGTTCCTCAACAGAAAAGTGTCTCAATCCACACTCTAGGGTTAGTATCATGCATCTAAGATAGTCTTTCAACACTCAACCATATATCACCACCATACATACAACAATTATGTATGCCAACATGTAATCATGAAAACATGAAACAAACCATGTCAGACCCTGCAACACAGAGTTATACCATCATACCATGCTGCAACTCATATGCATAGCCCTTTTCCCAAGGATTTTTACCACAGATACGCGGCCTACTGCAAAGACAGCTCGCGTATGTATGCGACCTATTCATAGGTCAGCTTGCATATGTACGTGACTTCCACCATTGTAACCCACATATTCTTCTGAAGATGACAAACTTGAGCTTCCTTAAGGCTGCCATTCTGTTCTGACTGTTCATTTTTCTTCACCCTCTTCTGAAGGTGTCCCATATTTTCATAACTTGATCTTTGAGCTGCCATATTTTCAAAAATGTCTTCCTTCCTAACTTCATGCCTTCTTCTAGTCATGCTATATGAAGTCCTCATCATGGAATTTGTTCTTGTGTTCCAGCAATCCTGGGATTTGTGGCCAAATCCACTACAGTTGTAGCATCTCATGGTGTGACAATGAGCTGCAATATGTTCTACTTGATTACATCGCCAACACCTTAGGGTGTTATGAAATCTTTCACTATCTTTCCTTGCATAATATCTACATTCCAAATCTTTGTTACCATATTCATTACATGAGTAACATTGACCATGAAAAACATTTTCATACCTTTGCTTTGGTGTCCATATTGAAGGTGTATCTCTTCTTTGAGGTGTAAAGATGGCTTCTTGATGTCTTCCTTGATTTGTTCTTTTGAAAATTTCCTTGCCTTGTGTAGATGATTGACTTGCAACATTATTTCCATCCTTTGAGAGTGAGGAACTTACCTCATGCTTCTTTGAAGTTCTTGCTTCAACATGTCTAGCTTCTTTCTTGTATCCAAGACCTGATTTATCATTTGGTGATACTTGACTATCTAGGATCTCATTCACGATTGTTGAGCTATTCAAGAATTTGTTTGACTTCTCTACTTTCTTTATAAGATCAACAACTTCATCTTCCAACTTATGACATGACTCTTCCTTTTCATTTACTTGATTATTTAGTAATTCCTCTACCCTTTTGGATTCTTCAATTTGGGTCTTGAGATGGTCATTAACTTAAATATTGTTGCTAATCTCATCATCTAGATTCTTATTCTATTCTATTTCATTCTTTAGTCTTTTGATCTCTTCTTATTTTTCTTCTAATTGAGTCTTTTTACTTTCTTCTTGGTCCTTGATAATTTCCTTTAACTTCAATATATTCCTTTGATTTTTTTTAAGAAATATTTTAGTTTTTTCAAAAAGATAGCTATATTCTATGTAACAATGGTCATAGTTGTATTCAAATAGACCCCATTCTACTTTATTTTTAATCTCTGATAGTTCTTATTCTACTTCTTCCATGGGATAACTATCATCTAGCTCTACACAAACTATTTCTAGAGTTTCTTCTTCACTTGTAGATAAATATTCACCATCATCACATTTTGAAATAATGCAATCGTGGGTTTTTGGAGATAATTTACCTTCATTGATCTTGATAGAATTGTCTTCAAGGTATTCCTTTTTTCTTTGGTATGTCTCCTCTAGCTTTAGCCATAGATCCTTGGTGGAAGTGCATTGTCCCATGCTCTCTTTGATAGAACTTGAGAGTCCACTAAGAATGGTCTTGAGATCCAATGAATCATTCTTCTTCTCTTCCCTTTGAGCTGCAAACTTTGACTTGTTCTTCAAAGGAACTGATCCACCAATAGCTTCTTTCCAAACACCTGCTCCTATTTCCTTCAAATGCACCTTCATTTCTATTCTCCATGTAGAATAGTTTTCCTCATCAAGGATTGGAACTTCATCATCCATTTGTGTGTCTATGGATCTCCTCCAAGATTGTTAATGCTTATAGTGAAGGAACACTCTGATACCAATTGTCGGACACACTGACCACACTAAGAGGGGGGGTGAATCATTGTAGGGATCTTTTTAAAACTTCCCCTTCACAAACATCCTTAGTTAGCAATCACCAATTACTCATCACTTATTGTTGTCATTTGTAACGAGTTAAATGTGAACATACATCAATAACATATACCAACAAAAAATATCATCAATAAGTCGTCACCACAAGGAACATAAAGAACACAAGATGTATGTACAATTTTCTTTTTATTACGGACTACAATCCTTGGGTTATCAGCAACAACTGAATAAAGTTACAACTCCACAAGAGCACCATCTCTACAATGCAAGACTCATATTACACAACTCAACACCAACTGAGAAGAGGAATCAACTCTGGTTGCTACAACTCCTATTGTTGCAATTTTGGTTGTTGCAACTCCTATTGTTGTTGCAACTCTTATTCTGCAACTCTCGTTGTTGCAAATCTGCACTTACATTACAACATTTTTCTTTCTAGTTAAGAATTGTGTGGTTTGCAATTGGATATAGTTTATTACCTTGTTTACAAGAACAATGTGGTTTAGTTTCTATATATTAATGTTTTTTCCATCTCAATACATGAGACTTAACATACCCATCACATTAATCAATCTCATTTTAATACTTGAACAAGTCACCTTTTCTTCCCTACAAGAGTGATTTACTTTCTTGCAATAGTTATGTACCTTCTCGCAGATGTGATTTACTATCTTGTAAGAGTGATTTAATTTTCTGCAAGTGTGATTTACTTTCCTACAAGAGTGATTTAATTTCTCACAGGTGTGATATTTACTTTCTTGAAAGAGTGATATTTACTTTCCTTCAAGTGTGGCATTTACTTTTCTGCAAGTGTGACATTTACTTTCCCGCAAAAGTGTGTTTTCATTCCTGCAAGTGTGGATTTGATTGCAAGAAACAATGCAGTTTATTTTGGTGACTTGCTAAATAATCTTTGTATCTTGCCTTGTAACATTCATCTGAAAGTACTACAGCTCATTGGAAATTACAAAATTATACTTGTATATACGATGCATGATAGTTCATAAGTTCAATATAACCTTGGATTGATAATTAAATGCACAACTATTCAATTGCTTACTAATTTAATTAGGAAGTGGTTGAATACCCCATAAGGGGAATCCTTTTTTGGTTGGTTTCACTGATTCATATTGGGTCGACGACTATAATGATACAAATTCTACTATAGGTTATGTTTTCAGCCTTAGCTCTAGACCTGTCACTTGGGATTGTAAGAATCAATAGGCTATTTCTCTTTCTTCAGCAGAACCAGAGTACTAAACAAAACTTAATGCAAGTCAAGAATCCTTGTGGCTTTGACACATCCTTTCAGAGTTTGGATTCCAATAGCAGAATATAAACACCCTTTGGTGCAACAATTAGAGTTCCATCAAGTTCACAAAATATATAGTTCAAAATTAGCACACCAAACACATTGAGATACACATGCACTTCATCAGAAATCTTATTCGTGATCAATCTATTGAAGTGTTCTTTTCCCTATAGAATATCAAGTTGAAGACATTTTCATGAAGTATCTTATAGAAGCGAATTTTTCCAAACTTGGATCTATGTTACGAGTTCAGGAAGTTGTCATTAAGGGGGGATAGGCTCTAATGCCTCCTTCCTTCCTATTTTGTTTCCTTTGTAAATCCTACAAGCCTATCCCAAGTCTCTCTTAAGGGTGGATGTTATGATATTTAGAGATTTGGGAGTTAGTTAATATCAACTTGTTATAATGTGTCATTAGATTAAAGTGTGTCTCTTTAGTATGCATTTTCAATCTGATGGTCATGATATGTTCCCGACATAGAGTAATCCAACAACTCATATTATCCTTGATATTGATGGCTACATTGATATATGGCTTAACACCCGTTTGGTCCATGATCTCTATTTAAATAGCATGCAAGGTCATTTTTTGATGATTTATTATGAGAAGCTCTATGTAATATGTTTTCTTTTTCATTAATAAATTGCATCAAGTGGCCATGTTGGATAGGGCCATGGATGTTTCCCCATAGGGGTTTTTCCATGTAAGAACATCAATGTGTTGATCTCTAATCTAGTTGTGTGAGTGGTTACTGAAAGTGTTTTTTCTCTATTGGAATACCCTATGTTGTCAAACACTTATATGCCACACAACACAATAAGTTTTCTTCATGATAATATGCAATCCATCTCATAAATGCATCCCTTACTAACCTATATTATTTGTTCTCCTCTTGAAGACAAAATTTCTAGATTAACACAACTTCAGTGGTGTCCTTACAATAATCTACTTGATGCCTCAGATATTCCATCTCTCTCCTCATTTCTTCCTATGTAGCATTTTCTATAGTAGAATGTCATATGACCACCCCTACTCCTAGGAATTCACTAACTCTAGCCTTTTTGGAATAGAACAAGGTCTCCTCTAATGTTAATAAAATGACACTATCAACTATCATATTCCTCTTCCTTTTCACTATTATCACAATGGATTGCATCTTCCTATCCTATGTAATATATTTCAAATCAACAACTTCATATAATGGTTTCAAGATTGGTTTATCTCCCTTGGACAAGATGTTTTCCAAACTCCTTGGTGTATGAAAATGTTTCGTGACTTGTCACTTTCCTTTATCTACTATTTTTGTTTGTTTTTCAATTGGTTCTACCAATGTGGCTGCAACCTAATATTTTCATGGTTGATCACCTACATTTTCTTCTACCAAGCCTATTTCTTATTGGTCCTTACTTGGTAACAAAGATGTAGATGACATAGTAACCTCCTTGGTCATGATCTGAATATGATTGTGTTTCTCACCAGCTGCTTCAGATGCATACTCCCCTTATTCCTTCTCCGGCTCAGGTGTTTTAACCACATCTTATTTCTTTTCAAACTAAGGGGTTACACCAAATACCTCTTGTTTCTCAGTGGTCTCAGATTCAGTGAGATAGAAATCTTAATCTTTTGTAGGTTCATGGACCTCTTCTCCAACTATTTCTTGAGTTAATCCTTTAGTATTTGGATATTGAGATGTTTTTTTGATATTGTCATCAACTTTGCTCTCTACTGGAGTATTTATTTTCACTTCTTCCTCATGCTTTTCCTATGTTAAATCTATTATATCTCATGGAGGGAATTTAGCATGATGAGTGTCTATCTGTTGATCAACTTATTTTTCCATGGGTTATTTTGATTTCTCTAGCTCCTTTATTCTCTCTTCGTCTTCATGCATTCTCTTCAATTCTTCTGGATTCTTCTCCTTTTATTGTTTCTTCAACAATTATTTTTCCGTTTCATATTCTTCTAGATTCTTTAGAAATTCATATGATTTATTTTCCTCTTCCTATTGGCTTAAAAATTATTTTATTGCTTGGTACTCTTTCTATAATTGTTCATTATATTTCTCTTCTTGTTCTTTCTTTATTTTCTTTTCTAGAAATTTTATTCTTTGTTATTCTTCAACTTTCCTCCTTTTATCAAGTTCTTCTTGGTCATATTCTTCTTCTTTTTTCCTATACAAATCCTCCTCACTTTTTTTAATGATGCTCTTATTCTCAAACTGCCCTGTTCTACTTTTCTCAAATGGCCTAGTTATTGGTCTTTGACTTTAGTTGAATTTCTTCACCTCTCCTAGCCTCCTCTTTCTCACTTTCAGTTGTAACCCCTTGAGTCATAAATTCCATCTACTATTCTATAGAAAGGGTTTTGAATATAGTGATCCTAGGATTATCTTTTCTCTCCAAAACTTAATCCCAATTTTGTGCATCTTCCATAAATTATTCCTCTTCTCATTTTTCATGGGAATAAGGCCAATTGTAAGAAACATGTTTAGCATTATTGGGTACCAAACCCTTGGGGTCGTGTCTTATGAATATTCTCTACTCAAACATGTATTCTACATGACTCAAAACCTCATTCTTGGCCTATGTGGTGTCCTTAAAAAAACAATATCCAAGTTGGAAACCATAGGGATTGAAAACTATATTATTATCTTTAATTAGATATCCATTGAAGCCCTGAAGAATGGTATAATAAAAAATATCCCATAAAACCACCTTGTCATGTATGCATGCAAGAAAAAGGTGAAGGGTGGTAGTAGGGAAAATCCCCCTATTACTATACCACGGTCAAAGTACAGGCAGAGCTATGATCTCCCGTAAAATACAATCATATTCTAAACTACACCAAAAACTCTAAACAGATGAATAGAAAGAGATAAGAAAGCAGGTCAAAAGTAGTACCTTTATATCTAATATTCGATGTAGACCTCTGTCGTCTTTGTATCTTTCTGGCTATTGGTCTCCTCCCAAAGATGATCTGGAAGAATACTTAGGCAAACAATGCTACAAATGTTCTATCTCTACTCATTAAGATTAGGGTTAGATATAAACAATTATGTATAAATCAAATGAAAATAATAAACACATAATATTTGGGACAAGAAAAGGTTTCTTTTATTCAGTATGAAGATTAAAAGTTACAACCTTTAGCGGCTGACGCTCTGCGAACTAGGTCCAGGATCCTCTTAATGTTACTCCAAATGCATCATCCCAAGGCCTTCTCTCACAATCAACTTATCACTTTATGGAAAAGGAAGGGATTGTATTGGAGAAAAGGATAGAGAGGGAAAAATGAGGCTAAATCTAAGAAAGGGCTATAATATTTGGAATAAGAGGGGGAAGGGATGTTGGAAAAGTTTATATGTTCTAATGCATGATGATGGATTGGGACCCCAAGAACTCCTTTTATATGACAAAATGATAGTTATTTGGTTTGGGGATGGGCTACAATGGGTGAATTGATTTGTAAACCCTCGATAGCCCGTAAACTTCGTCGAATTCCTTGCAACTTTTTTTTTTTGCAAAATTTTGAGGTAAACATGGGTTGTTTAGTATGAAAATATCATATGTACATGGGTTGTATAGTATGCAACTAACATATGTAATGGGAAGTAGTGCATCAGAGCATGTATATGTTCCAAAAAATGGTTTTTTAAAGAGATATCCTCAGCAGTAATTTGGAAAATTGTGCAAGTAGAAAGGCCAATTCCATGTATGCACAAGTACAAAATTTTAAAGATATAACAAATTCCGCCTAATGTGTGAGGTCAGAATAGAAACTAATGGCTGAAATACATTACAATATATTTACCAATGGAAAGGAACAGAGTTGAGTGAGCCCAAGACCATAGTTTGGGAGGTCGCCATCTGCAAAACAATAACAATCTCTTTCAGGAAGGCATACCCATGCTCGAGATGAACCAATCATGGCTTCCAATCAAGTACACCTCAGATCCATGTCATAGAAGTTTCTATATAAAGTGTAGCTGTGATAAATACACAACGGATCTACATCTCGAAATCATTCGATGATATTCAAGTACAATATAATATGCATCATCAAGAAGAATAAATGCCTGTGGCTAGAGATGAGGACTTCATAGCTATAGAAACAACTTCAAGATCTTCAACAACTCAAGTAGGATTACAATAAGAGTGTGAGACTCACTACCCTGAGGTCTTCAACATGCCATCGAGGAAATTATGGAGGATCTCGATCATCAGGCACAAAACTTCATCGATTTTGAATCTGGACTTGACTGAACTCATAGGATGGATGACTCATGAAAGTAAAGAGACAAATTGTAGAATGTTTGGCTCAGGTTGTATAAAAATTCCCTTGGATAAAAACATGAAAGATGATTAGACTCATGCAATGTAATATTGACATACATCTGTGATGTAGGAGGCACCACAAACTCTCCATATCTTTGGAAGAGTAACCAAACATAGGAGGACACAACTCTTTGTAGTGAAAACAACTTCCTAAGGTCATATTAGATCCCAATGCTTAGTGAAAAAACAAAAGGATTTTCTTTGTCCAAGGGCGACTATCTTGTTTCTAGAAAAAGAATGTATATTTCCTGTCCCCTCTTTTTGGAATATTTGATTTCTTTTGTATTTTAAAATTTTTCAATTAGATTGAAAAAGAATAAAAGAATGATACGTTACAAAGGAGGAATGACCGTCACAAGAAAAAAAAATGGTTCCAAGTGCATGGAACATAATGATTCTCAAGACAAGGAGACATGTGTAAGATAAGGACACTCAAAGAAAATTCCTCCATGGGTCAAGGTGTCAGATCACAAAGGAAAAAAGTGTTTCAAGTCTTGCATATAAGGAATTCTTTAAAGTTTTAGTTGAGAGAAACATGGAGCTGACATTAGGCCAAAGATTAAAATATGAGACCCACAATGTGATTAAGAAATACACAACAAGACTCCTTCCATGTAAACTTTTACAAGACTAGAGAATGTAAGCTCAATGGTTTTTTCAAGTTTTAGAGAGTTTGAAAAAATGTTAAAGAAGACTGCAGGGAATACCTTTTTCATAATTAGTCCAATCGGGTTGAAAAAGGGTTAAACTTGCATCGAAAGGACATATTTTCAAAAACCATTTTAACGAGTGTGACAAATACAAGATCACTCGGTCATCTTTTCAATTTTAAGATGTCTGAAAACAACTTAACTATGGACTCACAACCTTTTTCTAGGTTTAGTCTCCTTATCCTGAAAAAGTATTAAATATAACTAAGGATAAATCTCTCGATGAGACGAATCTCTCAAGGCATACCACTTTCTAGAATAATTTGTTGTCTAGAAAAAGGATTAAACTCATGCCAAGTATATATTATTCTGGACTAATTTTAGTGAGTGTGAAGGAACAAGGTCACTCGACAATGTTTTCATACCTAGGGAGTTTGAAAAGAGCTTAAGTATAGACTTTGGGGGGGTTCCTTTTTCATAAGTAATATCCAAGGCCCGAAAAAGAGATAAACCAAAACCAAGGAGAATGTTCCTTTTTCAAAACTTTAGTACCTCGGGCCCAAAAAGGGGTTAAAATTATGCATGAAAATACTCTTCTAGTGAATTGAAGTTCCTCTAGAGCATACATTTATTCGTAAAATTATGCATCTGGACCGAAAAAATGGGTAAAATACAACCAGACATATGTGCCTTCAAATTTAAGTTTGGCGAGCGTGAAGGGAAACAAGATCGCTCGACAATATTTTCAATTTTAGAGAGTCTAAAAAGGGATTAAAGAAGACTCTAGGGGGCTACTTTTCTCAAGTAATCTAGATGAGATCGAAAAGAATAAATACAGTCTTGTTGGATGTTGCTTTCAAAATTTAAAGTGAGCTTGAAAGACAATAAAGCATGCTTATTAGGGAGTCAAGTGGGTAAGGCCAAGAACAATGATTAGTAAGAGGAATGCGTCTTCAATATGTAATCATGGCAGGACTAAAAAGTACTCCCAAGCCTATAGTCAAAACTCATAGCATGGATGCCAAAATGTAGAAAAGGATCTACCTAGGAAATTCATGTAGAGTTAGGCTCTACCACCGAATTACGACTTTTCAGTGGGACTGATCCTATGGAAAAGTGGAAAAGACAACGATATGAAGAAATATGGGAGTGAAAACCTAACTTATATACCAAAGTTGAAAAAAATGACTGTTACCATGGAAGGATGTAAATGTAACCCTTCTCAAAAAATCACTAAACTGTAAGAATGGGTCCATCAGGAAGATTGAAAGATAACTCAAAAGAAAAATCAAGTAGCCACCAAGCCAGGAAAAGTGAAAAAGGGGACCAAATTAGGGAAGAAAGGGCCCAAAAGGTCTATAAATAGAGTTGGACAACTCATTTTAACCATTTCAATTTGAAAATTAACAAAAATTCAAAAAATCCCTCTGTCAAAAATGCGAATTCTAGGAGCTTTGGTGGACAAAAAACCCTCCTACTTGGACCAAGTATAAATCCCCTCCTCTAAATTTTTAATTCCATTATTTGTATTTAATTTTTAATTTAGGAAGCGTGCGCCCTTATAAAAGGGTCACATCTATGTGTACGTAGGTTTTCCAAGGCTAGCCCTCATATGTACTCAGGCGGAGAAATAAGTAGCCTAAGTACATACGTGACTATATAAACTACATCCTGCATACACCTCCCTTTATATTGAAAAAATAAAACCCAAGTACTAAACTCTCTCCAATTTTTTTATGTGACAGGATGTATGTGCACTAGAGAGAGAGGGAGCATGAGGAGATGGATGTCTTGGTCGAGGAGGTGCTTGTGGTGGTTGCTACGCTAAAACAATGTGGCATATGGAAATTCTTTCAGTGTCTGTTCATCAGGGAACAACTGAGGTTTCTTAATTCTTTAGTAGAGTACTGTCATCCCGATGTAGAGGTGCTCATATCAGAGGGTCAATCATTGAACCCAACCATGAAGGAATGTCTACTTCTTGACCAACCTCACTAGGAGAGGGGAAACAGTTAACTTGAGGACTTTTCCTCTAGATTCGTTCAACATAGAGGATTATATCGTGATGTATTGTGAGGATGGTACCAAGAAGGTAGGTTCTCAGATGCTAATTCACAAGAATACCAACCTCTCTTTGTGATCTATTCTACTCATGATCAAGCATATTAATAGATCCAAAGCACTCCATCAGGCCTCTCATGCACATATGTACTATGCAATTCAATGTTTAGAGGTGGCTATCTTTGACTGGAGTACTACCATGCTAGTGTGCATGAAGAGACATATCATAGAGTGTCATAGGCATACCAACAAGAACTTTGGGTTTGGTACCATTATATTCTCATTCTTATTCAAGAGGGTTCCCATTCTCAGTCTGAGAGAGATAGTACGGGGACATATTTCCCCCTTCCCAACATTGTTCAGGTGGGCAGTATTATTGTCGAGACAAGGTGGAGGAAGGACCTAAGAGGCCTTTGACAATAAATTCTTCGACTAGCGGGCATGTCAAATCCCACTCATAGAGTAATATACCTATGCAAGGATTAGCTTCATTAGAGATCCTGACATGCCCATTCCCTTTGGCAAAGAGCATGGAGAGATAGGTAACATATATATTTTAAAGTTATTAATTTTTTTAAATCTCAGACATATCCTTTTTATGTATGCGTCAGAGTACTAACTTACAAATCTATTATGTAAAGATGTGGGAAATTTTCGATCGGCATACTTCGCCAAGACCAGGCTTCGTCCTCGACTAGAGGTAGGACCAAAAAAAACACAAGGATCAATAGTTGTGGGAGCACCCCCAACCAAAGATGCTAATAGAGTCCTATGATGAGTGGAGAGGAACCTCACTGCTCTCACTCACGTAGTTCCTATGGCTAAGATCGAGGATCTCCCCCTAGATATGAAACCACATGTAGTAGGGGTGCCTTGAACCTGGGTCTAGTTATTATAGCATCTTGAAAATGCCATTGTCCACTATAGTAGGGCCAATAGGCCTAGAACTTAGATAGCATTGGACTACTTACATGTCGAGGGCATGTTTTTTACTATGTATTTTGAGGGATTAAGCTTGACGATGTATATCGATTAATTTTGAGGTTTTCATGCCCAATTTTTTACTAATGTCACCATTTTCGACACACACACACACACACACACATATATACATCTTTCTTGTTTTATGGATGACATTTTTTACAAATTTATGTGTGTGTTTTACGTTTACATGTGAGCAACATGCCAATCTAAAATTTCATTAGCTAGAGTATGAGTTAAATGATTAAATATCCTAGGAACATGAATATAAGTAATATAATCAAATGATTGTTATAAGAGATGTACCCTAAGGAATAGTCAGTGAAGAGTGGGATCATAAATGCGGTAAACCCCATTTAACTGGGACACAACCAGTTGAGAATATAAGTAAACCCAGAGGTGAGAAATACCATGTGAAAAAGTGTCATGTAGTAATTCTATCACTATGATGTACTCGAAAACATTATTGGTTGTGTCGCCTAGACAAATACCTATGGAAGATAGCAACTGGCCTCTGGGTGTGAAAATCACCCAAGCTCTAGAAGAAAGCCTCTGTGTGTGTCATATAGTGCCATTTGCGAACCCAAAGTAAACCTCTGATTCACTTGACATATTCCATAGTGAAAAATAATACATAAATAACTACATGTCCATAAAATGAAGAAAGACAAAAATGTATAAAAGACTATACATATATACAAGAATCCACCTAGGTGACTGACCTAAGAGTAGTACTTCTGAACGTAGATACCATTTCTAGGCTCCGCTAAGGCATTTCCATCGAAATCAACCATATGGTAAGCACCCTTATCTAAGGCCTATTTCACAAGGAAATGTTCGAACCACATGGGTTTGAAGTTGCCTACCTCCAAGAATCTTTGTCTTGGTCATAAACCAGGACAAGATCACCTTCAGAGAAAATATGAGGGAAAATGAACCGATCATATTGACATTTGAATCATTTCTTATGAGCCACTTTAGCCAAGTCTGCATCACTTCGATGCTCATCGACCTGCTTGAGATATAGAAGGCGCTCCTCAAGCGGTGTAGTGTCGGGCAGTAGTTCCACTGCCAACTTCAAAGAAGGGATTTGACATTCCATTGGTACGACTGCTTCTAGACCATAAACGAGTTGAAAAGGTGAAAAAGTAGTAGCAGTCTTTACAAAAGTTCGATAAGCCCATAACAATGAATATAACATCAAATGCCAATTTGATTTGGCTGAATTGGTCATCCATTAGAGAATATCCTTGAGAGACTTATTCACAACTTATACCTGACCATTTTCTTGTGGGTAATAAGGTGATGAATGTTCTTTTTTAAAATTGAGATTTGATGTTAATTTAGTCATCATTTTATTTTGTAAGTGACTACCATGGTCAGTGACAACATCCTTCAAGATACCGAATATTGCTACTATCTTATTGAATATGAAAAGAGCAACAATTTCTCCATCATTGTTAAACGTCAGAATAGATTCAACCCACTTTGTGAAGTAGTCTACTACTATGATGATATAGAGATGCCCCCTGGTAGAAGTCGAGTGCCATGTAGTGAAATCAATCCCCCACTTGTGAAGGGACTGACAACAATGACTGAAAACATAGGAGTAGGGTGTACCTGCATATTCTGATAGAAGATCTAGCATAGGTGACACTTCTTGACTACCTCAACACATTCTTTGATTAACAAGGGCCAGAAGCATCCTATGCAAAGAAAATTTTGGGATGTTTCCAACCCAGACAGATGACCGCCACATTCCCCAGTGTGATAGTCATTCAAAATGAGCTCTCCTTCTTCATGAGTAAGACATTGTCGAGGAATGAAATATACACCTCAATGATAAAAAGTGTCATCGAGGATGAGATAGTTTCTCACTTGGTGTCATATTCATCGATGCTCATCATGAGAAGAATAAGAAGGAAAATTCAAAGTATTAAGATACACAAGTATATCTCCATACCAGGGGTGCAAATATGCAATTAGAAAAATATCTTCGTTGATAGGTGACTCTTCAAGTATAATATCACTAGACTCGAATGAAATATAAACATCAACGATAAAAAGTGTCACGAGGATGAGATAGTTTCTCACTTGGTGTCATATTCATCGATGCTCATCATGAGAAGAATAAGAAGAGAAATTCAAAGTATTGAGATACACAAGTATATCTCCATACCAGGGGTCCAAATATGCAATTAGAAAAATATCTTCGTTGATAGGTGACTCTTCGAGTATAATATCACCAGACTCGACTGGTAGTTCCGAAATTAGTTTGACGAAGACCAATGACTTTTTAGATTTAGTGGAGACAAAATCCAAGTTAAACCCTTGTAGGATAAAAATCCATCTACTAATATTTCTGCCAATGACCTGTTGTGTTAACACATATTGGAAAGGGTTGATGATGACAATGAAGGTGGTCTTGCGAAATAATATATAGTGACAGAACCGTTGGACAGTGTAGAAAACCCCCAAAGCAAGTTTATGAACATGAGAGTAGTTGATTTATGTTCTAACTATGCCTCGGATGATTTAATAGATAATGTGATCTTTGAGAGTTTCATCCTCCTGAACCAAGACCATGTCGATGGTCGAATCCGCAGCATCAAAATACAACAAGAAATATTTTTTATAATCAGGAGGTCTAAGCAGAGGAGTAGACGTTAGTGTTTCTTCATCCCAACAGAATGGGACCTCTTGTTTCAAACGAAACATGACCCCTTTAGTGATATTGACATAATTAGCGACAAAACATCGAAGAAAGTTCACTTTTACCTATAAGATCTGAAGCTGGGGTATTGTGCGCAGGGGGAGGAAATTGAACTATTTCCTCAAACTTAAGAGGATCAACCATGATCCCTTTTGTCAACATAGTGAAACCTAATAAACAACCCAATGTAATCCCAAATCTACACTTGTTTGGATTCAAATGGATTCGATAGTAGCGACACCGCTCAAAGATTAGTCGTAAGTGGGTAGGATGATCTGATTTCTTGTGAGAACGTGATGTTATATCATCTAGTTACGCCTCAACTATGATTTTGAGGTCATGAAAAGAAAACGACATGGATCGTTGAAAGGAAGCTCCATCATTATTCATTCCAAAAGGCATTTTTCGATACGCAAAGGTACCCCAAGGATAAATAAAAGTCATTTTATGTTGGTCCTTGGGTTTGATTTTAATTTGATTATATCCCAAAAAACCATCCGTGAAAGAAAAGACTTCGCAACCCACACACTTATTGACAATCTGATCAATAAACAGGGTTGGAAAATTGTATTTCGGGTAATCTTTGTTCAAATTGAGTAAATCCATACAAACATGAATCATTCCTTGTTTCTTGTTGATAGGAACCTAGTTTTATACCCATCATGTCAATAGTACGGGGTAGATGAAATCAAATTTTAGAAGTTTCTCTACTTCTTCCTTTATCGTTGCTGATTTTTGAGCATTGACGAGGCAAAGATTCTATCAAACTGGTTTGACATAATGATAATTTGTAATCTCATGTTCAAAAATTTGTGGGTCAATGCCTATAATCTCCTTGTAAGACCTGGAAAAAATGTCGTGAAAATCCTTAAAAAACTCGGTGTAAATCTGAATCTCTTCGAAGTCGAAATTCGCTCTGATAAAGACATTCTCTAGGACACTAGGGGTTCTGTAGATATCGATAGGAATCATTGCAACAATACTTTCCATGTTTCCTTCGATGTATAAATTTTGTGTGGCCATAGGGTTAATAGGACAAGGGTTATCTCCATTCATGGTCAAAACAAACTCTCCTCCCTCTATTCTCTTAAGCTGGGGAAGAAAATAATATCTATGGTGAAGATCATCCGAAGGTCTATCGGGACCTGTCATTGCCTCTAGAATCACCTCGTCAGAGGGAAATACTAACTCTAAAGGGTCCTGAGCGGTGAGAGAGTATTGAGCCCAAATAGGATTGAGAAATGAATCTATCTCCTGTGGGGGATATGGATTGGGGTTAGTCGAGGCTTGTTGGACAACATTGTATGAAACCTCAAAATAGGATAAGGGCATGGCCATACCAAGGTTCCCTATCCATTCCATCGAAGTTGATCGGGAACATAAAGTCCATGAGTCCTGAAAGTAGCTCGTTTTAAAAGAGGATAATTGAAAAATGGCAGCCTTGGTCGGGTGCAGTTGAAATAAACCGTACATCATTGGAAGGCGGCAGATAATCAAAAGTTCCCATCAATAATGGAAACAATATGGCACCTAAGTTGACAGTGTATGGTTGTAGGTTATCAATCATTGGGACCGTGGAAGCTCCTGATGAAGCGTGAGGATGGGAGAAGGAGAATTGGTCTATGGTTATAATCTGACCTTCACGAGGAAAGCATAGAACCCGAAAAATGGTGGCTACAATTACATGCATTGTGTAAGTCCAACTTTGTCCTAACAAAATATTGTAGTCAAGAGGCGCATTGATTACTTCAACCTCAATGCACACAATTTTACCCTCCAACTAAACGGGGAAAGAAGGAATTATACCATGTGATTTCAACAATCAATCGTCAAAATCCGTAAGAAACATAGGCAATGGAGATAACTTAGGTTGGCCAATGGCCTTCCAACATGTCAACAACATCACTCAAGTCAAGGCATCCTCATCAACCACCATGCGGAAAATTTTCCATGTCAACAATTTCGTGGTGTATGCCACTACTATCTGAAAGGCAACATGGTGAGGAAGACGAGGTTTAAGGTCATTCGAATCGAAAATGATACTCTCTGATTTACTAGGCTCCGTCGCTCCCAAGGCAGACAACAAATCTTTTCTCTATGAGGGGAAACTCTAGAGAACCTCCAAAGAAGACATTGCATAAGGGGTCTGTGTCAAGTCCTCCACAACAGAGTAATTCTGAGAAACCCTTGCATTTGGGTTATGGGAATCCTTTTTAAATGCACCTTTATATATGTGAGTCATTGTCTCTCCCATTGTCTTATCAATTTAAAAAGAACTCAATGGGTTGGATTCCTCCTTGCCCTTCTCAACAAATTCCTATGTTTTGTAGTCACGAGTCCTAGTTGATAAATGAGAATCGACATTCATCATGTAAATTTTTATGGTTGGGTTGTTAGGATTAGGTGCAGGGAATCCCTAAATTCCCCCAAGCATGCTCCTGGATGAAAAATCCTGAGCCATATCTTTTCGTTGTCGAAAAGGGTTTGTTAACACAAAAAGTTGTTTCTATGCTAGTATCTTCTGGGCTTCCGCAAGACGAGGGAATAGGTGGGTTAAGTGGTCATCTGTGCAAAGATTACATGGAAACTTCACCTTCATCTTCTCATTTTTTCCCTCATCAACATTGTTAGAACCCTTTTTGTCCCCTTTTCCCTTCTTTTTTTTTGTTTCTTCTTTCCCTAGGTCTTTCGGTTGGCCTTGGGAGTTTTTTATTGCACACTGTGTACATCCAACGTTTGGGTAGCGAGGGCAACCGAACTAAGAGTTCGGCTTGTCATAGTCTGTTGATTCGATAATTGTTGTAATTGATTGGAAAACAGATCTGTGGAATTACTTTGTGTTGATCCCACTATGCTATCATCATGGGTCCCAGACTTTTGTTTGGCCTTATCGAGACTTGACTGTGGTGCATCGGCTAAGATTCTGTAAAGCATGTTAGACTAAGAGTAAATCATTTCTAGCTACTGGGCTCCCATAATAGCCTCTTCCTCAAAAAATACCTTAGATGTTGCTACATCTTTGGATAGAAAAGAACCATAGAATTCATGAACCGCTCAAGAAAAAATGTAGAAGGGAACTTGACCTTAATCAAGCTCCTTTGTCATTGCCATTCACAGATATAATCCAAGATATGGTTAGCCTTAGTCTGCTCAAAGTTGGCCAACAACTCGGTGCCGACATCATATCTCTTTGGAAACTAGAAATGGTTAATGAAAACCATAGCCAGGTCATTAAAGTAAGATTACTCCGAGTTGTTGAGCTTGATATACCACTTTATTTCACCCCCTATAAGAGTGTGTTGAAAAAGGTGGAACTAAACAAAGTCATCTTTCAACGAGTTCGATGAGAAACACAAGTGAAAGGTAGTCACGTGATCACCTGGATCCTCACCAAGTTTTCCCTCAAATTTTAGAATGTCATAAGGAAACTTAGTTGGCATGGGGGGGAAACGCGGATCATGACAGATGGGGTCATTTAATAATCTCGAAAATTCTGGAAAATGCATGGGTTCTAGAAAGGGTAGTTTTCATTGTGGAGTATTTACATGAAAAAAGGGACTTGGATTTTGACTGGCAACATGTTTCCAGGAAAAGTTGGACTGTTGGCTAGGGTTTTGGTAGAAAATGTATCCTTGACCAACAAAATGAAATTGCTTCTGTTGTTGCATCATCGGCTGACTCCCAAAGTTAGATGACATAGATTGCCTAGGGATTTCTCCCTGTGCGACATTCCAAGGACCTTGGTCAGGGATCACCCCATCCAATTATCCTGACATTGGTATTGAACCTTGCTCGAGGTTCCATTGAGTATGTAAGGGGTTTCCCTCGACTGAAATCCCCTGTGAGGGAAATGAGCCCTACAAATGATTCCAAAGACCTTGTGTGGAGTATACTCTTGTTGTCGCTCCCTATGAAGGAATGGTACCTTGCACAGGGTTTTGTTTACCAAAGATGGGGTTGCCCCCAGTCGAGAAGGAAGAAAATGAAAAAGTATTGTTTCCAAATGCACCAAACAAAGAGAATGACATTGATCCCACCGACTTTGTTTAGGATGAAGGTCCCACACTAGCTCCAATGAACATACTATAATTAGCGTTAGGCCTGATCATCTTCTGAAATGCACCACCAAGCGAAGGGGATGGAGGAGGAATATGACCCCCACCATAAGGAATAATATTGAAAGGGAAAGTAGTGCCCACGACTAATCCTTGCAAGGGATCATTAGAGTTCCTTGCCCCTTGTCCCATGGTCTGTAAAGTCCAGTAAGTAAGAACTGAATTCGATTCAAATCCAGACATCCCATATGAGAAGGGAGCACCTGTCACATTCTGATTGAATGAAACAATGGTCGAAACCATCAAAGGAACTGATCCATTGCCCAAATTCGTGGGGGTCGGGATAGCTATGGTCCTGATAGGAGGAGGTGAGGGAGGAGGTACAATTCCCCCTCCAGCGGTAGTCGTAACGGGAGTATGAGGAATCCCAAAAAACATAGGAGTGTTTGTTTCCATCATCGTTCACTGAATGAACTGGCATTTAGGAGAAGTCACCTCAGGGGGGACTATCTGAATTAAAAGCAGTGCTGATAAGTCCATGATTAGAGGATTTGTTGGCCTAAAACCTTCATTATCTAGGTCCAAAATGATGGATTCCTTCAAGGATGGAAATTATTCTCTTAGAGTTGTCTCAAGTACAGTTTCCTGCAGTCCGGTTGCTTCAAACGATCCTTCTCAATATACTATTCACCTCAACGGTGGAGGAGGTGGCTCCAAAGTAACCGACGACAAGCCCTGAATCCTACACAACTAACATATTTGTTTATCTTCCACTTTGTGAAATGATCAACCAACATAGTAAGGTTTGACTAGATTGAATCATAGAGAACACACTAAAATTTCCTAAAGATAAATCAAGAAGACAACTAACTAGTGGGATGGATAGTTATGCCAATCGAAACTAGGGAAACTTACCGGTGCAAGTGAAACTTGAACACGGAAGCACCCTCTGGGTATACTCTGTGAAGCATGAACAGACACATTCCATAGGTACCGTGGTATACTCTTGCAATCACCTGTGTAATTATGTAAAAATAGGAAACTAAGTTTCCAACTCACAATCAGTCATCAGATGAGTATAGTTGACATTCTGGTTGATTGTAATGAGCAAGATAAAAAGTATGAAGCCCTTCAAGGGTGTTGAAATCAATTGGTATAAAATAAAACCGAGGATATCAAATGGATTCTAGGTCCACGAGTCTTCGTATGCAAATGAGATTAGTATTCTTCTTAAAAAATACCCTCAATATGCAATCCCCAGTACGCTCAGTCCGGTTTGGAGGGGTTATCTCCTCTACCTTTCCTTATGCAACCTCATGTTTAGTCCATCTGTTATAGGGGTGTACCAACTAAATCTTACAATGATAGACTTTAGACACTCCCTATCTCAGACTCCAATGTTTGTTTTAAATGGCCTTGAAGAGTTTCTTATTCACACCTATTTCAAGGCCCTAAAATCCTAAACTAGTCGATGAACCCTACAAATAGAAAGTCTAATATATTTTAAGTTAAGTGTTAATTTTATAGTCTTGATTAACGCAAAGGATGTGTTCATACAACTAGTGGTGTTTGGAAGAGACAAAAAGCACATAAAACTTTGGATCATTTAAAAGAAAATAAGATACTTCGAATTTAAAGCAAAAACTTGTAAAACCCTTTGTAAATATCAACTTTTCAAATTAATGTTTCAAGATCCTATAGTTGAAAGTTTCATAAAAAGTGATTTTGTTTGAATATGAAAAAATAATTATACTTCTATAAAAGTAAGAAAGAACTTTGAAAATGAGACTCTTTTATTTTGCAAACAAACAACCTAGGCTACATTACAAAAGTAAATACAACGATTCTTTTTTATATTTTGAACTGCTTTAACAAGAACAAACTAAAGTAAAAATTATTTTTTTGTTTTTTCAAAGCATGAAATAGGAAAAAGAGAAAACAGAAACCAAGATCGATAGAGACCCTAGGTCGGCTACGTAAACACAGGGATTCAAAAAGAAACCAAAGGAGGATCTAAAACTTGAAATTTCACTCTAAACCTCTAGGGAAAACAAACGAAAATCAATAAAACAAGTTGAAAACAAATATTTAACCCAAACTAAGGCCAATAACAAAGACTCTGTAAAATCTAAGAAATCTCTGAGAAGCTTAAAGCCTCTATTAGGAAAGAGACAAACTTCTCTTTTTAAAAACACTTTTAGGACACAAAGATGTGGGTTGTTCCACCAACAGCCTGCGTATGTCTGTGGGTTGTCTACTGTGCAGACTTCATATGTACGTGGGATGATCCAAAGCAGAGTGTGTACACCTCTATTATTTTCAAAAAGAAAAAATACTAGGCAAATTGACTAGACAGGGAAAGTTGGTAGGCACCTTGCAGGTGACTAGAGACCCTTAAAAGACTCAGTGGACTTGATAAAAAAAATCAAAAGGAAATAAATAAGCCAATAAAAAACTAAAAAACTCCTTATAAAACCCTAGAGAGACACCCCAATGGAGTCGTCAATTCTTCTAGCATGGAAAATCCTCCTATTACTATATCAGGGTCAAAGTACAAGTAGGGCTATGATCTCCCTTAAAAGACATTGCTATTCTAAACTAACCCAAACACTCTAAACGGGTGAACAAAAAGAGATAGGAAAGTACGTCATAAGTAGTACCTTTAGTCCTCAAGTTCAAGGTAGACCTCATTCATCTTTGTAGCTTCCTAGTTGTTGGTCTCCTCCCAAAGATGACCTGCAAGAACACTTAGGAAAACAATGCTACAAATATTCTATATCTACTCATCAATATTAGGGTTAGATATAAACCATTGTGCATAAATCAAATGAAAAACATAAACACAAAATACTTGGGACAAGAAAAGGATTATTTTATTCAGTATGAAGATTAAAAGTTACAGCCTTCAGTGGCTAACGCTCCGCGAACTAGGTCTGGCCTCCTCTTAATGTTACTCCAAATGCATCATCCCAAGGCTTTCTCTCACAATCAACTAATCATTTTAGGGAAAGGGAAGGGATTGTATAGGAAAAAAGGATAGAGAGGGAAAACTGAGGCTAAATCTTAGAAAGGGCTGCAATATTTGGAATAAGAGAGGGAATGGATTTTGGAAGAGTTTATTTTTTCTAATGCTTGATGATGGAATGGTACCCCAAGACCTCCTTTTATATGACAAAAGGATAGTTATTCAGTTTGGGGACAGGCTACATCGGGTGAATTGGTTGGGAAACCCTAGATAGTCGATAAAATCCATCGAATTCCTTGCAGCTTTTTATTTTTTTGCAACTTTTGTAGGTAAACATGATCTTTTTATTATGTGTGCATGGGATTTCTAGTATGCAACTAGCATATGTACGTGGGAAGTAGTTCAACAAGGCGTGTACATGCCCCAAAAAATGGTTTTTTAAAGAGATATCTTTAGTAGTAATTTGGCAAATTGTGCAAGTAGAAATGGCAATGCCATTTATGCATAGGTAGGGAATTTTAGGGCTATAACAAGGGGGGAAACTTTCTCTAAAAATCCTTAAATATGTATGATTTTCTTCAATACACTAGTTGTCAATGGGAGAGAATAGTATTTTCTTGTTTTGACAACCTTGGTCATTCTTGGTGGAATATTATGAAATAAAGATGAGCCAAAAACTTGTCACATATCATAAAATAAGATTTCTTATACTTTTTTTTCCACGACATGCTGAAATATATGTGAATAGGGGGTTCCAACAGATGCCAACTTAGGTTCATCTTAGATAAACATTTCAAGAGCACATAACATCTAATTAGTAGGAGAACATGAAGAATGAAGGCACTTCACCTAGCATAGGGTTTTGATCTCGCTCAATTCTACCACTAAGTTGCTTGACAATGATGGAAACCCATTTGAACATTTTTCTAGTTGTGTCCACCATGTATGCTAACAATAACCATGCCTTAGTGAATATTGAGGAATCTTTTTCCCACTATAACTAAAAAATCATGATGATGAAATATATTTAGGTTTCCCACAAACCAGTGACATTGTACCACTATACAGGCCAATTGAAGAACTTGTTGTCCTCCTTTCACCAATTGTCTTGACTACATCATGTTGTTGATGGAATGTTGTTACATAATATTTATTTAGTAACACTTCTAGTTCAAAAAACTATAATACTTACTAATTTCCAAAGGAATAAACCTGCCTACACACTACCATTTGTCATTATTAATTATGAAATTCTTTCTATCAACATGGATAATGTTCCATTCCAATGCTTCAACATAAGGAAAAATAAAATCCCCTACTACAACCATCCATTTTTAATTGAGAGCGATGAAAATTTGGAGAAACCCTGTCATCCATTGCTATGATTGTCAGTTCATTGTGTGGTGTTGATGCGAGGTAATATTTAACCCTAATAAGAATGAATAACACATTCCATGTTGGTAGGAGAACATTTGTTCCAATGGTTGTCTTAGTGTCTGTATATAATGGTGGTTTTATAAAGACGCTTTTCAGAGGCACCCTAATTATTTGCTCTACATTCTTTGGTGGCTATGCTTCTTCTATCAATATTGGAGTAGACACTTCCACAATCTCCCCCCCCTTTTCCTTTCAGTGTTTTTTGGGAGTTGTTGGTGTTGGATTACTGAGAGGGGGGGTGAATCAGTAATAGCGTAATTATAATCCATTTTCTTCAAATGTTATATCAATGTAGAATTATTATCCAATAATGAGCAGTAATAAATAAACAATTTCACACATACATAGTACACCAGTGTTTTACATGGAAACCCAAATCGGGAGAAAACCACAGAATTCTTTTTCTTATATGTCTTGAAGAATTACATTCATTAGAAGCACCAACTTCCTTTGTTTTCTAGCTGCAACTGGAAGGAGGCT
>JZKD02S1809243.1:488945-510683 GCA_000966675.3 Picea glauca | reverse complement strand
AAGGGGGATGAGAGGCTAGGAAAAAGGGGCTAAGCTTGAGGGCTTAACCCAAGGGAATATTATAATGTATTTCCTAAATTACTAAGGTTTGGGAAATAAACCTTGTTATCCTAAGTTCCTTTGGGGAGAGAAATGAACTCCAAGTGGAGAGGAATGACATTCTGGAGAGCCAAGTTTCATCTAGGACGTATGCAAATTTATGTGTGAAATTCCATCGTGGTGGGGTTCACTAGCCATTTTTTCCATCTTTCCTCACGATTTCGCTCTCACCATTTTGGCCAGTCTTGTGATATTTCCTCATAAGTTCGCTCTGACCATTCATACCATTCTGGCCATCCTTCGCACCCAATCACTCACACATTGAGTAGGTATGCAGTCAACATTTTTATCCATTGTTGAACTCTCTGCCATCATGAACCTATGTATTTTTTTTAGCCATCCCTTGCCTTACCTGATTTTTCTACTATGGTTACCTGGTTGATTTAAGAGTTGGAAAAAATAAGAAGGTTGTCAGGCCTATGGTTATAAGAGGCGGGTTGTCAGTCTCATGGGTTGAAGAAGCAGGTTGTCAGGACTGTGAGTAACTCTCTACAGGTGAGAGAGTTTGTTGGGGAAGTGATTTATCCTAGAGGGAATCCAACAACAATTATAGATATATGAGAATTTTTTATCTGGCCTGTTGTTGAAGCCCTGGAAGGGAAGTGAAGCAGTCAATGAACTGTGAAACAGTGAAGGTGTATATTCTTGAGGTGGGACAAGCATGTGGGGAATGAGAGTCTATGAGAGGTGGGTGTAAGTAGGCTCCTTGGAGGGAATCCTTCCTATTGCATTGTGCAACTTTCCATAGTCTCAGCCTAGCCTAGGATTTTCTTTGCCTCGAGTGGAGTTTAGTCCCAGCTCGGGGGTGAACCGTTGCTGATATCTTGGAGAAACGTGGTCTAAGGATGGGAAGTTCGTGGAAGGTCTACACATAGTCGGTGGTATTGTCATAAGAAGATAAGTACCAATTCTGTGTTAATTGTATGTTGTGTATCTTTCACATGTGTTATAATGTTATGAGTATTGCCTATATCTATTGCATGAGTATGCTTAATGTTATTTCCACATTACTCTATATTGTAAAAGAATGTTTATGTCTATTTAAATTTGAATTTAGATATACATGTATATCATATCATGATAGTCCAAGTGGCATGACCTGGCCTGGGTGGCTGGGTATGTTAAAATATCGTTTCAAAATTTTTTGGTTTTGATGTAGTGGCGTGTCCTCGGCCAGGGTGGCCAGGGGACGTTACAGTAATAGTAAGTGGAAGAGATCCAAAATTCATAGGAAATTTTTGGAAATAATTATGGAATATGAGTGGAACAACACTAGATATGAGCTCATCATATCATCCACAAACAGATGGTCAAACATAAATAGTTAAAAAATGTTTAGAGGGTTATCTACATTTATACTATTTAGAAAATAAATCTCAATGGGTGAAGTGGCTTCCTCTAGTAAAATGGTGTTATAATACCACCTATCACACATCTACTAAGATGTTCCCATTTGAATCCCTTTATGGATATCCAACTCCTAGTATCTCATACTTTCTGCAAGACTAGTACAAAACAAAGGAAAAAGAGTCACATGGAAAATACTAAAGAAACTTTTACAATTCTTAAGGAAAACCTTCAAATGACACAAAAAAAATGAGGTAACAAGTACATCAACATTGAAGTGATTGGGTATTTTTGAGATTGCAACCTTATAAGAAATCTACTCTAAAACAAAAGAAGAATAAAAAGTTATCTTCAAACTTTTATGGACCCTAGGAGATTATTATCAATATTGGGAAAGTGGTACATGAGCTATATTTTCCTTATTCTCACATTCTTAAGGTTTTTCATGTATCGTTCCTAGAAAATGTTTTGGGGCAAACTATGCCAGTGCAAACAAAACTTCCATAATTAGATGAAGAAGTGAAGTTAATTCTTGAACCAAAAAAAGTTATAAATAGGAATTCTATATCTCAGTGAAATAGAAACATTATGGAGTATCTAATAAAGTGGAAGAATATGCCTCCATAAGAAGCTACATAGGAAAATGACCAGTTCATGAAGAACATCCTCAATTACAATCTTTGAGGGAAAATATTTTTTTGAAAGAGAGGGGCTATGTTAAGGTCCCTGAGGCTTTATGTTAAGGCCCTAACACTCATTTATTATTAGTTTATTAGTTATTATTAGGTCATCTTAGTGGTAGGTTCATTTGTATAAGCATATCATCTTGTGTTGTGCATTGCATATATTGTAAAAGGAGGCTTCCCATCGAACTAGATTATTCACTGGTTATTTTTTGGAGTTTGGTTCATAACAACAATCCTTTATGGTGTTATCATTTCAATCTTTTCCATTGGTATAAATCTCATCCTTTCTTACTTTTTATTTGTGTCACCTTTCATGCCCATACATGTTATATTTATGTTTTCTTTTGTTTATTTCTCATGCATAGATGATTTGTGAATTCAGTTTCATTCTAAGGTTCTAACTGTGGTGTTGATTCTTCCTAGTTAACACTTAATAATCTATTTTTTATCATTCAAGTCACAAAAAAAACATCTATGATTGTTGAGTAAAATCACATTTCTTAATATTGGCGAGTAGCTAATTCGTTTTTAGAGTCTTTAACACCAAAATGAGATATCATATGTGCTCCTTCCTAGGTAGAGATATAAACCATTATGTCATCTAAAAACATTATTACAAACGAATCTATATAGGAATGAAATACAACATTCAACAAGTGCATAAATATAGATGGTACATTAAATAAGCCAAAAGGAATTAGTATCCATTCAGATAAACCTTTCATTTTCTTAAAGGAGGTATTTCAGGTGTCTTAATATTTACCTCCTACTTGATTGTAACAAATTTGAGATCCAACTTGGTGAAGTACTTAGAATTTTGAAATTGATCTAATAAATCATTGATCCTAGGTAGAGGGTACTCATTCTTAAGTGTGATCTTGTTCAAGGCTTTTTAGTCGATACACATTCACCAAGTCCCATCCTTCTTGGATACTCTGATGATAGGTGACTCACAAGGTGAGGTTCTTGGTTAAATTATTCCTTGGTCCAAAATATATTGAAAATATTTCTTCACTTCATGTACTTCTAGGAAAAAATATCTATACAACCAAATATTTGGTAATGGGGAGTCAGGAAACAACTATATATTATGCTCCACTTCCCTCTTAGGTGGTAACCCTTCAAGCTTCTGTAAAAATCCTATGTATGCTTGAAAAATCTCCTCCATCTAACTTTTATTCTATTTGGTACATTCCTCTAGGGATGAATTTACTCTTACCAATACACCCCCTATCTTATTCTCTCTTAAGAAAAGAAATACAAGTTTTTAACTAAAAGTACTCAACTTGTTGACTTGGTTAGCACTTACTAGAGAGAATTTTTATTTACCTTTGTGTGCATTGATGATGAAATAATTCCCATCCTTGATTAGGACGTACTATTATTCTCTCTTCATAAATATTTCATCACTCGTATACATGTAGGGGATTCCAAACACTACACCACACACATCAAATGGTATGACATTGACCTCCACTTCATCAATAAAATCTACAATTATAGAAAATTTTATGTTACACTATTTAGTGACCTTGAGTTGTATATATTGTTTACATAGCCCAATGTATATGGGCTCAGATGATCATGAAATTCCAACCCAATCTTGCTAACTATATTTCATGTTATAAGGTTAGATTGTGAACTGAAATCAAATAGAG
This sequence comes from Picea glauca, assembly GCA_000966675.3. Classification (NCBI taxonomy): domain Eukaryota; kingdom Viridiplantae; phylum Streptophyta; class Pinopsida; order Pinales; family Pinaceae; genus Picea; species Picea glauca. The sequence continues at coordinate 506,893 of JZKD02S1809243.1, read as the reverse complement.
AATACACGTTGGTATTTTTGACCTATATCTTAATATGTAATATTTTTTTCATCTCCTTCTCTTCCCTATGATGAAGGATACTAAAATTCACTTCCTTTTGGACTATAGTGCAGACAATATTTTGATCCACATCTAATATGCACTCTGCCAAGTTTCCTAATTCCACGCCTAGAAGGTTCTTCTTCTTGGCATACTTCTTACATTTCTTTGGATTTAGATTTGGATGTAGTTTCCAACACTCATATTAGGTGTGAACATCTATATTAAAATGGTTGTAGTGGTTGTTTGGATCATTTCATTCATGTGCAATAGTTGTGATTTTCTTGTCTTTCCTTTTCCACTTCTTCTTCTCCTCCTTGGAAGCATCTTAGTGATCTTTTTTTCTAGAACCACTTGGTTGTTATTTCTAATTATGGCCTATGTTATCCAAGTATTGTGCTTACACACATGCCTCATAAATGGTCCTAGGTTTGAAGAGAATCACTTGTTTCCATAGATGGTTATGTAGATGCCACAGATAATTCAAGAGTGTGTCTGAGTTCTTGGGAGATATAACCAACATAATAATCGTTTTCCTGAACTTAATGGTGTATTCTTGCACACTCTACTCTTGCCTCTACTTGAAGTGATGCCATCGAATTATTTTCTCCTATACATACCCAATAATTTATAACTAGGGATTGATAAATTTTTTAAATACTTCCCACATAGTTAATAGTGGATATTCCTCTAGCCTAAATGTATCCATGTGGATTTCCCACCAGGTTAGTGCATGGCCCTCTAGTTTCAGTCAAAAAATGAAATCTTCCACTCTTCATGTATATTATGGACACTAAAATATACTTCTAATTATTGCAACAAATGATTCAACTTAATAGCATCAATATCACCTTGGAAGGTATTGATTTCCACTTTCACTTCCATTTTAAATAGATTTTGTGAAGGAGTGATGTCACTACAACTTGGTTTCTATTTCTCAGGCTCTTTTTCCAACTCCTTTTCTAGGTCTTCAATATCTCCCAATTTCTCATCCGATCCAACTTCTAAGTTAGATCTACCAACCTTCTCGAAAGGTCCAAAATTGTTCACTAGAGTTACCATGTGAGGGCCACGTTGCAAGAGATACCAATGACTCATTCTTCCATACTTGAAAATATCTCTTTTGCTACATCCCAATGGTTTTTCTAACTAGAATCATCCACCACGACTAGGGTTCTATGAATACCTTCTTAAATCAATTCCTAGATACTGCAACTTCACAGAAAAACCTCGAAGAAAATATCTATGATACCAGTATGATTGATAAATTTTTGTGCATATTTCTCTAGAATAGTTCATCACAATAGAGCTTGCAATATTTTGAGATCCTCTATTATGAAATTTATTTCGTTAGATCTTAAATTTATTATTAATAGCTTAGTTCACAAATTTAAAGAAATAACTAAAATTCAAAATGAAATAATGAGCAAATGAACACACCATCCACACAAATGAACACAAGTTGTGACCTAGGAAACCCAATATGGGAGAAAACCCATCTAGAAGGTGAGGTCTATGATATATACTCTTTTCTTTAGTTATGAAATGCAAGTATAAAGAAAGGGACACTCGCTATGGAGTTTCCTTTGACACTATGGCCCAAAAGGATGCTACAAAATATTATACCTCTTATATTATTCTCTCAAATCCCACTCATATATTCACTACTCAACTATGAAACAAATATAGTACCGAAAGAATGAAACCCCTTCTCTTCCTAGTGGCTTGGTATTTAATATAGCTTGATAGTTGTTTAGAGTTAGGGTTAGGGTTTTTGCATGCCTCAACCCTCAATTAATGTTACGTTTTTTGGATATTTTAGAATATTCTTGAAATTACACACATGACTAGCCCTACATGTGTGATTAATGTGGACTAATGTGGCGCCCACTTAGTACCATGTTGGTCAACAAGGTAGGTCAACTTGAGGGAGGCATAAATTCTACATACGAACTCCAATTAAGGTGTTTTTCAAATTATTAGAAATATCTCAATGTGTATAAAAACACAAAAGGGTTGTGAGTTATTCTCGCAGAAGTTTGACCCCCAAAAATGTTGTTTGATGCCTCAAACTAGTTCTAGAATGTTCTGGACCAAAAATCTCCAAACTGGGACCTACCACTAAAATGGGCCCTGTAAGCCAATTGCTCCATTTTTCCACCCATAAATTATGAAGATATATGAAAAATTATATAATGATCCATTTTGGATCAACCCTTCTAATAAAAAGTTATAATTCACAACCCTTAAGCACACTTTTCAAGGAATCAAAGGTTATACTAGATGTCACCATTATTTCCTACAAACAAACAACATTAATGTTGTGAGAAATTATTAATCTAAGGATTTCACCCTTTTGTATTATGCACCCACTCATTAAATATTTAAAGACATCAAAATTATTTCTTAACATTTTTCAAGGAATTCCTTTATATAAGAGTCCCTAGGATTGTACCTTACCTTCACTTCATGTTTACTTAGCTAATAATATGAAATATTTCATGAGTCCTCCCTCGTTGAGCCCCACCTCTTTGGTCACCATCATATATCTAGATGATTCCTTCTACCTCATAATCACAAGAATAATTAGATACCACTTTAGAGGATATTAGTTGATACTTCAACTCCATTTTAGCTTCATTTAGTCCATTTAAAAATCTCACCTCATTATATTCAACGTTTGTTATGAATTTATGAGTGTAATGAAATGAAACATGGATTTATAACATTAACACAAAGATACAGTGAACAATAAAAGAGATATAGTGAAACTTGACTTCTATTCAATAAACAAATCTATTGAGACTGTAAAATGCAGAATGAAAACAATCTTGCTCAAATGGTGGTAGCTAATCTTTAAGAAGACATGTGGTGGATACATGCATTTGTTTGAGCACATTAAAATGAAGCATCCAATCCTTTTTAACATCAATAAGTAATCAGAAATACATATACATCCAAAAACCTAACCCTAGGAGATGAAGTGCCAAAAATCATGTGGGCCTCGATGGGGTAAGTTGTTACATCAACTTCTTGGGGTTGTAACTTTTGCATACAATCTCTGTTTTAGGTGCACAATAGGCCGTCGGAAAGGTATATACAAGGAATACACATGTTTCCATCACCTTTGACTTTTTCTACAATGTGACTGTGGCGAGCTCAACAAACATTGTTTAGGGCCTCAGAACGACCACAGAAGTTTAGGACCCGAAAATATAGAAACAAACTACCAAAATGAAAATTATATGTGAGTTACCGATATCCACTTGGATCAGTCCTACCCACTTAGGAAGAAATGGTATCCATTGCATTGATCTCCCCCGTTATATGAGGACATTTCTTCTGAATTTGGCCCTGGGTGAGCCACTTTCCTTGGTGCAGGAGTTGCCCATCTTTGACAACACGATAAATCTGAGACTTCTTTTGGTGAGTGCCCTTGACCTGTGTGTCCACGATATTATCAATGGATGCATGTTCCATGCAATCATGGTTGAGCTCTGTCAATGCCATTTTTTCTACTATATATGAGGTGTCCAATAACGGTGGAAATTATGGTCGAAGGAAGTACACATTAAACATTGGGTGAAAGACAAGGAAGGGGGGAATGTTGATCTCAAAAGAATTGTCATCCACAACCTTGGTGATGGTGTAAGTTCCATAGAAGAGTGGAAGAATATTTCGATGGGGTCCTGTAAGGAATTCTTTCTGCAAGTGAAACCAAAATTTATCTCCCACTTGAAACTTGTGTGGCACTCGATGTTGATCATGGTGTTTCTTGTACTTGGCATTGGAATTCTACAAAATATCCTAAACCTGTTGGCGGATGTGTTGGATTCGTTCAATGAACTGGGTGTCTTTGTGTTCTTTGGTTTGAGCATGGGATGATTCTTCCTGTGTCGATGCAAGGGGTAGTGCAACATCCATGGGACCCAATGGTTGAAATACCAACCCCACCTAAAAGGGGTTGTGGTCGATTGAGCTATGTATGGCTCTGTTGTAATTGTGTTTAACATAGGGAAGACTCTAATCCCACGTGCAAGGATTCTTGAAATTGCACATGCACAAGATATGCACGATCATCATGTTGATGACCTCGGTTTTTCCATCCATTTGGGGGTGGAAGGCAATGGATTTGGTGAGCTTGGTGTCCAACAATGACTAGAGGCTTGAACATGATGTGCTAAGGAACCTATTGTCTGGATCTGAGATGATGGTTTTTGGTATCCCAAAATGTACCCACACTCATTACAAAAAGATCTTGGCAGTGTTCTCCACTGTGATTCTCTTCTTGCAGGAGACCATAAGCGCCATCTTGGAAAATCTATCGACAAGAAAAAAAACATAGTCATTTCCCTGCTTGTTTGAAGGAAGGCCCGACATGTGTTCCATTGATTTGGTTTCCTAGGGCCTATGAGGAGTAGGAAGAGGGGTATACATACCTTGTTTCTTAATGGTCAGTTTGTAAATGGCACATGACGTGCATGACCTGATATACTTGTTGAAATCCTGTCAAAGTGTCAGCCAATAAAAATGTTGCTACAACACTACCATTTTATTTTCTATGTTGAAGTGTCCTACCACCCAAATGTAGTGAGCTTCCTAGATTATATTTTATCGCTCACTTGATGGGACATAGAGATGGCCCATATGGATCTACAACTCATCCTAGAGATGGAAATAAGTGACAGTTTTGTTTGTTCCTAGCATATGGTAGGTAGTGGAGAAGTCGGGATATCTCTCATAGAGTTGGGGGCATATGAAGGTCTCATGGTCGTAGGTCCACTGAGGTATCTAGCGATGTGATTAGTGTTGTAACTGGAGTTCCACTGAGGCAGTTAGCGATGTGGTTGGTTCTCATTTTCTTATACTTGATGTTGATATGGAACTACTACAAGTATGTGGACCACTTCTAATGGTTGTCATTATGCAATTCTCCTTATGTTTTCATGAAATTTAGAGGCTTATGATCAATTTGGATGACCATATCCTTCCCAAGAATATAAATCCTCCACTGGAAGCAAGCTTGTACAATGGATTCAATTTCTTTGTTGGAAGTGGGGTACTTAATAATGGTATATGATAGTGTCTCACTATGATAGGCCATGAGATGTTCGTGCTGAGTGAGAAATGCACCCACAACATAGTCTTAAGCATTTGTCTCAATCTAAAAAGGCTATTGTAGGTTAGGTAATGAGATAACTGAGGATGAGCACAAGCACTTATTCAAATAATTGAATGCTTTATGTTACGACTAGCCCCACACAAAATTTTTCTTGCCACTACCCCTGGTCACTTGGCCAAGGGCCCATGCAATATGGGAGAATCCAAACAAGAACCTGCGATAGAAATTGGCAAGGCCTAAGAAGATCTGAAGCTTAGTGAGAGTGGTCAGGGCTATTCAGTCACAAATGACCCGGATCATGGATGGTTCAACATGCACCCCATGTTCATCAACAATGTAGCCTAGGTATTGGACCCTTTTCATGCTTAAGGATCATTTTTCAAATTTTTCATAGAGCTTGTGTTGTCGCAAAGTGTGAAGAACCTGTTGAATATGCTGCAAGTGTTCCACCCAACTCTTGTTGAAGATGAGGATCACATTTAGATACACCACCACAAAATAATTGGTGAACAACTACAAGATACCATCCATCATCCTCATGAAATTTGTTGGGCTATTTGTCAAGCCAATGGGCATGACCATCCATTCAGAAATACCTTCCTTGGACTTGAAGGAAATCTTCCATACATCGATCTACTCTATTGGGACCTAGTGGTAGATGGACTTCAAATCAATCTTACTAAAGTATTTGGCCCCATTGAGTTGGTCAAGGAGATCGTCAATCCATGGAATTGGGTATTGGTTCTTGAATGTGATTTTATTTAGGGCTCAATAATCAATGCAAAGTCACCAGGTCCAATATTTCTTCTTCACAAATGTGATTTGGATTTAACAAGGTGATGAGATTGGTCATATGTGCCCCTTTTCGAGCAACTCTTGGATCTAATTCTTGATTTCCTCATTTTCTGATAAAGAGTAGTGATAGACTAGTCCATTGGGTAGTGGTGCATCGAGAGTTAGATAAATTGAATTCTTGACTTGAGAATGCAGAGGTACCCCAGTGGGTGAGGAGAAGATGTCTTTTTACTCTTCCACAACCTTATGCACTTGCTTCTGCAGTGTGGAGAGACTTGTCATGGAGGCCATGGATGTGGTTGAAACCTTCCACTCACTTTGAGAGGAAATCATGAACAAGACAAAATTCTCGGTCTGAGATATGACCTTGTTGCATTGCTTGGCAGAGATCAAGGAAATGGTAGTAGGTGGGACTACCTCGGGTATCCTGTACAATTTTTTGTCCAAATTAATAATATCACTACGAGGCCTAGACTCATATACATCATGATGTTTTCATAAATAAGGTTGGCCCAAAAGAACATCTCAAACTTCAAGGGGGGTAACATCACACAATACCTCATCTTTGAAAGGATTCATGTTGTAGGGAAGGAGGAATTGTTAGCTGGCGCAGAGATTGCTTCCTTGGTGGAGCCATCCGATGGTGTATGACTGTGGGTATAGTGTTTTTGGCAAATCCAACCACTTGAAGAGATATGCTGAGATGAGGCTCTTTTGGCTACTGCTATCAACGATGAAGTGAAACAGAGTACCCTTCACCCACATCTGTGAATGAAAGAGGCACTCACCTTCCTCTATTTCATCAAGTTCCCAGGTTGGATCTTGGTGGTAGAAACAGTGGAACTGGGTTCTGCATGAATGATCTATCTCCCTTTTTCTAGTTCTGACTTAGAGTCAGAACCCACATCTGATTTAGAGGTTTTCACCTTGACCACTAATCACTACTTTGAGAAGAATTCAACAATGTTATTCAAGTTGCTCTTATGGAACTCACACCACTTCCTAGTACCTTTCTTTGTCTTCCCACTGTCCTTCTTTGTTTGTGGCTTAGAATAGTTTTCTATGGGTTTTCCATCCTTGCTCTATCCTTTTTTATGTGGGTTGGGTATGCCTTTTCCCTGCTTTTGTTGTGAGGGGTTCACAGACCCAAATTGTCGCGTCGTTTATTTAAGATGTTGCTATATTTTGAAAGCATATCGATAGGCCTCACCCAAGGACGATATGTACATAAATTCCATTTTTTTCTAGATGTATCTATGCATACCACCACGATACTTAAGCACCAAATGTCACTCAGATCCTTTGATACCCATCTTAGTGTGCAAGGTATGGAAGACATTGATGAACTCTAGCACTATTTGGATCCTTTCCTGCCACAATGTCTTCCATCTTGTATATAAGTTATCATAACTTCCAACATGGTATTATTGTTCTTTAATATCATCCCTGAAACAAGCCCAAGTGGGTGTGACTACAAATAATGAATATTCCTCTATCTCCTTTTTCTCATAGAAATTCTCCCACCAATCTTTGACATGGGAGACAACCTTAAGGAGCACAAATGTAATCATTTTTATATCGGAAAAGTTATAGACAAAAAAATACTCTTCTAGAAGGTTTAATAATTTGTATACATCATATGAATCTATATGACCTTCAAATATAGGAATATCAAAATTGATCTGTACCTTGAAGGGGGTGACGCCTCCGCTTGAGGAAGATGTGTCTCATACTGGCAGTCGTCGAAGTATTTGCGCAAAATTATCCATCATCTCATTCCTCTTTTGTGTGAGGGATTCCTCGAGAAACCATTTAAAGGGATCTCCTACCCCATCATCTGTCTTTTCTTCCCCCGTGGCGATGAGGATGATCTTGCAAAGGCTCAATAGGTTTGAGTCCCATTTGTTTATACCCTAACCTCGTTGGGGACATGCATAAAGAAACAAATGAAGAGTAGACCAATATGAAACCACTGATCCTAATTTATGAGAGGAAAGAAATGAAACACATATTTATAAAAGTAACAAAGAGATACAGTGAACAATAATAGAGATACATTGAAACTTGACTTCTATTCAATAAAGAAATCTATTGAAATTGTAAAATGCATAATGAAAACAATCTTGCTCCAATGGTGGTAGTTAATCTCTGAGAAGAGATGTGGTGGCTACGGGCATCCTCCTGAGTGCATTAAAATGATACCTACAAGCCTTTTTAGCATCAAGAAGTAATCAGAAAACCCTAGACATAAAAAAACCTAACCCTAGGAGATGAAGCACCAAAAGTCATGTGGGCCCCGATGGGGTAAGTTGGTACATGAACTGCCTGGGGTTGTAACTTTTGCATATGATATCCATTTTAGGCACATGATATCCCGTTGGAAATATCTATCTGAGGAATATACATGTTGTTGTCACACTCTCACTTTCTCTACAATGTGATTGTGGCAAGCCCAAAAAATGTTGTTTAGGGACTCAAAACAACCCTGGAAGTTAAGGACCCGAAAAGATAGAAAAACACTGGCAATATGAAAATTGTATGTGAGCCAATTGGAATAGGTGGGTGGCCATCGATATCCACCTAGATCAAACTTCTTTGGTAATACCCTCCGATTAGTTACCTTAGGAGAAGAAAATTTCTCAATCCTACCTCTGTCTTTTAACATCCTGACCAAATAATCCCTTCTGACTTGGTATAGTTCCCTTACTTCTTTGATGGAATTATTTTGAATTTACATAGACTGTGATAGAGTAGTTCTAGATTGAACATGTGGTTCCTTTCCTCCATATGAGATAATTTCCCAAGTCATCTGGTTCAAAAACACATCACCACTTTCTTTAATCGAATCTACTACAATTTCCCATTCTTGGAATAGATCTTCCCTTTTGGATATTATTAATTTCCTTAAGTGTGAAAAAGGGTTCTTTCATCTATACATTTTGTCTTGGATTTCCACTTTTGATTCTATCATTCAGAAAATGAGAATGTGACCTATGTGAGGTCATTTCCTTGGATATCAATAATTATTTTTTCCTTTACCTAAATGGCAATTATTCTTTTTAAGTTTCCATACTAATGAAATCAATTGTAGTGAAAAGGGATATTTTGATAATCTAAATATTATAAGAAACTCCACCCTTCATATTCAATTTCTACTAAGTTTTGAAGACCAATCATAAGATCCATCTCAACACACATTTTAACTACAATTTTGTGAGAAGTTACGCAACGATTTTGGTCAAAGAAAACACACTCACCGAAAATGTTCCATTGCTTATTATTATGTTATATTTCCATGGCTCAATTGGGATCTCTGGAATTTTTACCCATGGGGACTGCGAAGACACCAACTCTCGATTTTTTCTCCAAAACCAATCCTTAATTCAATTATCTTGATATCCTTAAACTTCCTGAAGATGAAATTGACTCAAACTTTTGCTAAGATATTAAAACTAGGAGTATACCTTGTAATCAGTTTCCAATTTGGTCAATTTATTTCCCCAAAAGAGGATTTTGAGATATAGCTACATGAAATTCCCACTTGAGCATCTTTCCAATAGTGTTGTATTTCCTCCAACATTGCTCTTTCCTACCAACTTTAATGTATTCTCCTTCTATCTTACAACCTTAGGTATCTTGTTTTTTATCTTTTAGTCACCCAAAAGTTTCTTTCCAGGAGCTTCATGCTTTTAGTTAACACATAACCTAATTTTGATCCCTGCCTATACTTCCATTAGAGTCTTCAGAAGATGTGCATCAAACATATGGTTTGTATCCTCTTGATTTCCATGAACAAAATGAGTGTGAGATGGATAACTCTACCTTTGGAGTGATAATAGGTCAAAACCATAAGCTCGAAGTGTATAGAACACCTATTCTACATGGTTTTCATCCCTTTTAGTTTATGGTTGTTAAACGGTGAAAACAATGTGTAGGTTAGGCGACGATCATTCTTCCACAACCATAGAATCTGGGTTTTCTTGAAACAAACAACCAAAAATAGAATTAGATTGGTTCATAATTAATGAATTTAGTTTCTTGAAACTATGAGAGGAAGACTATAAATTCATGTATGTCTACAGAGGTTAAAGAGAGATGAATGGAGTGAGCCTGCTATAACTCTTCTTTGAACAATAATAAAACTGATGCCTCTGCTTGGTGGACGTAGCCCAACGATTGGGAGAACCATGTAAACTTCTGAGTTTTGTTATTATCTTTCCATCTTATATTTAATTATGATTTGTTTTTTCTACGTATTAATTTTATATTGTGGTTTCTTAAATCAAAAATTGGTATCATAGCTTAGTTGGTATAAGCCGTAGATCCATCATCTGAGTGAGCATAGACTTCAAGAGACACTAGTCGATCTGATATATGATTGAAGGGAGCATCGATCCAATATGATATATGATTCAAGGGAGCATTCATCCAATCTGATATATGCTTGAAAGGGAGCATCAATCCGGTCTGCTATATGCTTAAAGGTAGCATTGGGTTATATTCTGAACGGGGCATTGTTTTTCAAATCAACGTTGGACTCTCTAAAGGAAGGGAGCATTGATCTACTTCTACATATATATTTTTTCTCCAGATCCGAAATCAGTGCTGGACTATAACCTTAAGGGGTGCATTGGTGTTGTGGGCATGATTTTTCTCACTTTCCTTGTGCTCTAATTCTCTTATGGACTCAGGTTCGATCATTGTGGTACAATAAATGTTTTCAGATTTTTTTTTAGGAAGAGTAACCTTATAACTATGATTGGTACTTCAAAAACATTAAAGGGTGTGATGGCCTCTCCATATCGACTTTTCTGAAGGATATTAAATATTATTTTTAAAGAGTTGAAATTTTGTGGATTTGGTAAAAGGTTTTGTTAAGGTATAAAATATTTTTTAAATATTTTTAAAAACTTTTCTCCATTAGTTTTGGGTTCAATATTTAAGTATAAGATTAATTTTCATATAAAGGGCTTGGTTTTATAATAAGTGGTTTGAGAATTTTTTCTTCTGCTAATGACGAAAAATCATAGTGCTAAGTTTGAAATCGAGAAGTTCAATGGCAAAAACAATTTTGAGATCTGGAAGGTGAAGATGCACAATATACTCATGCAACAAGGCGTGGTGAAGGCGCTTTTGGGAAAATCAAAGAAACCCATGACCATTTCAGATGAAGAGTGGGAAGAGATCGATGCGAGGGGACTCAATGCCATACTTCTTTGTTTGGCCGATGATTTTCTGTTCAACATTGTCTCGAAGAAGACAACAATTAGTTTGTGGATGAAGCTGGAAATCTTGTATATGATGAAATCCTTGATGAACATGATCTTCCTGAAAAGAAAATTTTATAGTTTGCGCATGAAGGAAGGTACAAAAATATATGATCATTTAAATACTTTTAATACTCTTTTAGTCCAGTCGACTAGCATGGAAGTGAAATTTGAATCTGAAGACAAGGCGATTACATTATTGTGTTATTTTCCCGAGTCATGGGATCAATTTGTTACCTATATTAGTTTCAGTTCAACAGAAAGTATTGAGTTTGATGTTATTTTTGGAGCTTTACTGTCTGAGGAAACAATGAAGAAATACAATCTAGAAACCTCTACATCTTAGGCAATGGTGGTCAAAGGAAGACCTAAATAAAGAGGACATATTCAAAGGGATTTATCTCAGTCAAAGTCGAAGGGAAAGAAGAGAAAGATTGAGTGTTGGTTTTGTGGCAAATATGGACACCTGAAGAAGGATTGTTGGAAGCGACAACAATCCTCTAAAGAAGACCCTCCAAAGGAGACAAAGGACGCAAATGCAACTGAAATAGGTTCAACAACAAGTTCAGGTATGGTTGATGAATTTTTAACAATTGGTATTGTTTCACGTTATGATCAATAGTGGTTATTAGATTCTGGAGCTTCAAATCACATGTGTCTTCATAGACACTCATTTATTACTTACCAGTCTATAGATGATGGAATTGTTCACATGGGAAATGATATATCATGTAAAGTTGTGGGAATTGGTAGAGTTCAAATTAAGATGTTTGATGGATCTGTTAAGATTCTAACTAATGTGAGACATGTACTTGAGCTAAGGAAGAACATAATCTCTTTAGGAGTCTTAGATACTGGAGGATATAAAAGTATTGTTCAAGGTGGAGTTATGAAGGTCTACAAAGGAATCCTACTAGTTATGAAAGTGAAGAAGGTTGGAAACATGTTTCTGTTAGAAGGAAGAACTGAGTCAGATCATGCGAAAACTGTATCCGAGAATGACAGTAATTATGTTCGACTGTGGCATCAACCGTTGGGCCATATAAGAGAAAGAGGATTGAAGGTATTATCTGATCGCAAGTTACTTCCTAGTCTAAAGTCTTTAAAGTTAGATTTATGAAAGCACTATATTTATGGAAAACAGAATAGGCAAAAATTTAAAACTGGAAGACACACCAGTGAGGGAATCCTTGACTATATCCATTCTAATGTTTGGGGACCATTCCCTACTATTTCATATGGACGATCATCATATTTTTTTACTTTTATAGATGATTTCTCTGGGAAGGTGTGGATCTATATATTGAAAAGAAAGGCTAATGTATTTATTGTTTTCAAGCAGTTTAGAGCTTCAGTGGAAAAGAGCATTGGTAGGTCCATTAAATGTTTAAGAACTGATAATGGTGGTGAATTTACATCAATGGAATTTGAGAACTATTGCAAGGATTTTTGGATTGATATGAATACAAATACTGCCTATACTCCTTAACATAATGGAGTTGTTGAACGCATGAACAAGACTTGTCTCGAGAGAGAAAGGAGTATGCTTAGTAACGCCAAATTGCAGCAGGAACTGTGGGAAGAAGTAGTAACTACAACTTGTTATCTGGCGAATCGATCACCATCAACATCAATAGAGTGCAAGATTCCTGAAGAGGTATGGATAGGTCACCCTTGTAATTATTATAATCTTAAAGTTTTTAGTTGTGAAGCCTATGCCCTAATTTTGAAACATCAACGTTCTAAATTAGATCTAAAATAAAAAAGGATTATCTTTGTTGGATATGGTTGTTGGCCCTTGACCAATTTTTGGGAGACACTTGGTCATATTTGACCATTTTTGGAACTTCGACGCCCTATCGAAGAAAGCGCACAAGACAAAGAAGAGATCACGGGATCTCGGCCCACTTTAGGTCCTTTTTGGGTTTTGGGGGATAATGTAATGGGACTGGGATGTCGGCCCATGGGTTTACCCATGCTTAGGACCACTTTTGTAAATGTATAAGTAGAAGTCTAGGATATATAAGAAGAGGCTCAAAAGTGAAGTTAGTAGCGGCTTAGTTCTAAGAGTTGATCTATGTGATAAACTTGTAGAGCTAAGTCCAAGTATTGCAAGTGTTGAATGCACAGAATGTAAGGAGGCTCTATGCTAGATCTACTCGGGGAAGGAGGATCTGATGAGGTGCACGCGGATCTCTTGTCCTATGCAGAGTAGGATTTTGATAAGCTCTGTGTTGTAACCTGATTGACTGAAGCTAATATAGAAGAAGAGTTGGTGGACATAGCCTCAGGGTGGGGGTGAACCATGTAAATATTGTGTGTTGTGCTTTGTGCTTATTTTTAGATGTTTTGTATCACTAAGTGCTTAGATTAGATTGGATAGATCTATTCTTTCTTTTTTCTTCTGAGATGTGAATGAAGGTTAGATCTGATATATATGAAGATGCTTAGTGCTGATCTACTGGATTTGATCTATTTTACTCTTGATAAGTTTTGGAATCTTAGATCTAAGTGAATGTTGTGATGCTTTGTACCTTCTTTGAAGTATAATAAGGAATGTATATTGATGAATGACCTATTCTAAGTTCTTGCTAAGTGTTGAAATCAAAGAGTTGTGTCACAACTAAGGTTGCATACACCTGAGTCTTGCAACCACCATTGCCTCTACCTCGAGTGAGCCTTCATCTACTTCGCAGAAGTTGCCAAAAGGGATGGTAGTTAGGGTTTTGTTGGTGCACTGTTGTAAGCATTGAACCTCGGGTCTGCCCCTATGCCAACAAATGATTTTGTTGCTGGGACTGGAACTGTGATTGTTGGGAACTAAGAAAGAAAATCTTTTTGCAAAGATTCGATCTAGAAACCATGAAAGCTCTTTGCATAGATCTGTTTCCCTAGTGTGGATATTTTCATTCGACCCGTGAAGCTTTGTGCTAAAAAGAGAAGGCAAGATCTGAAGAAAAGAAGAAAGATCTAAACACTTTGTGCTCTAAGAAAGGTAAAAGTAGAAGTTTCTAAGGAAAAAAGGTTAGATCTGCAAAAAAGAGGTAAGATCTGTAAGCTTTATGCTCTAATAGACGTAAGAATAGTCAAAACTTTTTATATCTGGAAGCTTTGTGCTCTGCAAAAGTAAAATACGTGAAATTTTTTGTTTCTAGAGTATGGATCTAGGTATATTTTGTCCTAGCTTGAAAACTAGGGCTCTGATAGATGAAAGAAAGTTTGATATGAATAGATCTGATAGATATGTTATACCTATGCATAGAAATAATCTCTGGACTAACAAGTGGATGCAAGATCCTCGAAAGAATTTTTTGCAGGCTAGCTACCATAACCCTAGTGCGCAGTACAAAATAGGTTGGGGATCATTTAAAATAAAGAGAGGATTAACCCTCTGTTACAGTTGCAAAAGAGAAAGACATCTTGCTAAGGAATGCCTTGGTGGAAGATCTAGTTGTCTCTTTTGCAAATCTTTGGACCATGAAGTATTAGATTTCCCTAGAATGGTTGCTAAAATTGAAGGCATTAATCTGAAAGAAGAAAACCCTAAGGCAGATACAGAAATAATAGAACCTTAGAGAGAATCAGACAAGATGTTACTACAGATACAAGACACCTTGAATGATCACTGACATGTTAGATTATCAGAGATCTTTAATAAGAAAAAATGCATCGAGGTAGGAATATGAGACTTCAACATTGACTGTGCTATGGATGAGGAAACACAAGTGAATTTTATGACAGAAAGAACTTGGGAAGCTATAGGGAGGCCTGTTATGACCCCTTCACTGAGTGGAATAGGGTTATTCATAGGGAAACTAGTGAACCTATGTGGAAGGCTCAATCAGATATATATGATTGCTAATGGAAATTCAACAGAAGAATATTTTGAGATTATCAAATTTATTGAGGACATCACCCCATTTACCATGTTACTTGGAAATCCTTGGATTGAAAGGGATCAAGCCAAAAAGAAGGAAGAAGAAAAAGTTTTAGAACAACAGAGACAAGAGTTAAAACACTTCATGACCAGAAGGATCGTGTAGTTGATTGAAGAATAGGAGAACAAATCGAAGCTATATCACACTAGGAACCCAGATGTCAACGTTATTAGAACACCAGAGGACTCACAGAAGACTGAAGTTTCCACCTCAGATAAAGAAGAGATGTTATACTTGAACCCTAAGAAAGAACCTCAGTAGCGCGAAGTAACTATATCCAAGGAAAATAGGAACCAGAATGGGAAAAGAACTACTGAGATGAAGCTCATTGGAAAGAAATATAGAAAGTTAAGTAAGAAGAGGGAAAAGATTGAAAAATTGTAGGCAATTACAGATAGAACATCGCAGAAAGAAAACTTGCAAAATGGGAGATTTGTCGAGATATCAGAACAATAACCTATGGCACTTCTCCATGACGAAGCAATATAGCCATTGGATCGATATACCCATTCGACTTCTGCCCCGAACGGACAGAAAATCATTAAAGGATCATCACTAGACCATTGGACCTCACCATAATGGACAGATCAACATTAATGGAAGCTTCATGACCGTTGCAAGAAGAGCGTTGCCAAATTTCTTATTTATTTTGTCGTTCCATGCACGAAGAACACTTTTTCCAAATGAGAATTAGAAGCTCGCAGAATAGTAGTCGTATACAGTGGTCATTTTGATATGGTTAGTCATCCTAGTATAGTATCTGAGATCATTGTGAACCCCGACTAATTTTTGTTTTCGAGCGCGTATGTCCGACGAATTTAGCATAGCTGAAGAATCTGTAACAGAGGTACTCGCTAGCCTCAGAGCCGAAAGAGTCATGTCGAAATGAGAATTGTCTACAGGTTTACAGACATCATCGACGAGAGGAGTGAAAACCTTCACATTGACTGCTCGATCAGGAACATCTCGAGCTAGCACAAAATGCAGAACCAAACATAAAGATGATATGGCCAATGAAAGGTTGGTTTCATCCATCCTACCTTCTTACATACCACCTCTGAGCAGTGTGATCAACAGAGACACCGTTCCTAGAGACTTCAAGTACACTCTAGTCACCGCATACCTGTCGAAAGGAGTATGTACAGTCCACATAGATCAAGAGAAGATTAAATCATTGAAGTTCAGTGACTTCAACTTGGGAGATCATAAATTCTACAACATGCTTTCCCTACACAAGTACCTAACCAGAACCAAGGGAAAGAACTCGAAGCTTATCCCTCAGCAATGGACTATGAACCTCACGTAGTCCATTCTGTTGAACGTCATGAAGATCCCACATTTCAAACGTCACCAAGAAGTCAATGCCTATGTTAAGCTACTCCTGGTGAGCGACCATGGAGGATACCTATGATTGAACCGCCGCATCAAAGTTGATCCAGTGCTAACCAATAGGATCAAAGGTCTTAGCATGCAGGGCCCTGATCCCCATGATTACTATCCTAGAAAGACCACAGACTGTGCTCTTGCTCAGAAGATCAAAGAAGCTTATGGCGGTGTTGAGAAAGAATCACGAGGCTACAAGGTAGCCTCTATTCAGAGCAGCTCAGTGTGCCTTGCATATCAGATGATCGCAAGGAAGCTCATTCGTAAGAATCAACCCACGCAAGTATCGAACTTCGTAGTTGACCTTCCAAGAAAGTGCACAGAGGGACTACAAATGAACTGGGTGAAGTACTTAGTGAATCAACTAGAGATCGACTGCAGAGAAGCCCGGGATTAGGGGCATGAATTTTGTTTTAGATTGCTCTTGATACTTATATATTTAGTTGCATGGGAGATACTGAAAGATGCAACCTTCCCGGACATCGACCCTTTTGAGCCCTTAACAACGAATTTTAGTACCTTATGGTACTTGAATGATATGAGCAAACAATGGAAATCCAATGTTTTATTCCATGCCTACTACAATTAGTTGAAGCATGCCATCCAGTCTGAGCCTCAGATAACCCCGAATACCCTCTTCAGGTTTAGGCCCTTAATGAAGTTCAATGCAGACCACCACTTCATTTACATAACAACATGTGCTGATGAGAACAAAGAGCAGTTACAGTCTTATTATAAGATGACATAAGAATACTTGGAGGAAATCACCAAGGAATGGTCGAAAAACCTCCTTGTTTCAGTAGACCTCACAGAATTGTCCGACATCGATAGCCCAGAAGCTGTGCAAGATGCACCTGGGCCCAGTAAAATGAAGAAAACAATGAAGACAAAGAAAGATGAGGAAATACAGGATATAGACAACAGATATATAAGGACCACATCCATTTCACCCGAGCAAGAAGGTAATGATGAAGAAGTCGAACAGAGGCCAGAATATGAAGAGGACTTATCGAAGAAAAGGAAGGTTTCACCTCTCACACCTTCCTCCCAGAAGAAACCTAGAACCCCTGTAAACAAGATGAAGACCAGGCTCACCCCAGATGACTTCAGTTTCCTCCTCGCCACTATGAATGAAGCTATAAAAGAAATAATAGAAAAGCAGGATGCCAAGCAAGAGGCAATGTACAACATAATTGAGAGTGATCTCCAAGGAGTGTAGCAGGCACTTTGGTATATCCACTCAGTCTCCACTGCGCCCCTGCCAGAAGGAACAACAGAAGAGGGAGATGATGATCTAAAAATGAAGAAGACTTGAAAAACTTGAATAATTATTGCAAGTGAAATGCTATGTGTTTAAAGAAACAGGATCAATTTGCAACACATAAATTAAGGATTACTTATGCA
>JZKD02S1809243.1:456388-472236 GCA_000966675.3 Picea glauca | reverse complement strand
TCATAAGGATGCTAGATACCTTTAAATTTTGGGTGGTTAACATATTTTCTAAAGCTCTTAGCCAATCAGAAGCAGTTTTATTTCTTATTTCAAGACCAAAAACAATTTCATCCTAGAAAGTGTCTCCAAAAACTTTTAGTAGTATTTAGGGTACCTCTAATAAATTCTTGTGTTTTTTATAGTATTTAGACATAATTTCATACATAAAACCAAATACTATCTTGTTATAATTTGTTTTTTCTTTCTACAAAATTTTAAAAAGTACAATAAAATCATTTTAACCAATTTAATTTACAAATAATGTATTAAGTTTATTTGATTATCGAGTGATTGTAAATCAAACACCTTTCTTCATATACTCACACAAACCAAGGTTTAAAGATGAACTATTACCTCTCACACACATAACAGCTTTATACCTGCCAAGGTTTGAAGATGAACTATTTACATAGTGAAAAACCGTCCCAACCTTTAATAGAACTTCAACATATTCATAAGTTTATAATTATCAGAATGAGATTCTGCTGTGCTTCTAAATAAAGGGAAATTTCATTTTTTCTTCTTGTACTTCAAGCAACCATTGGGTTCAGATTCTATGAGATTCCAATATTCATGATTTTAAAATGATCATTTCTCAGACCTTGCATCAGATTTGATGTTTGTACATGTTAATGAAGCTTAGGTTAATGGATGAAGATCCAAAGGTAAAAGATGCATATGTTGACGGTGAGAAAAGGAGAGAGATCTACCACGGTGAGAAAAGGAGAGAGACCTTGGCAGAGCGCCTTCTTTCAATGAATTGTTTCCAGAAAAGTAAGAATGGTGATCTTACAGACAGAAAACTTTATAAAACAAAAGCAGTTTGTGATGCGATTTATCGGTTAAACTTAGACATGGACCAGCGACCACCTCCTAAGAGTTAGATTGAACATAACAAGATGCAGACTTTTGATGCGCAGAGAATGAGCGTGCAAAAGTGGATCAGCATCAATAAACTAAGTGATTGGAAGAATGAAAAATAGTTGTATTTTATCTCCCCACTATTTAAATATGTTTTCTTCTTTTAAATTCTTTTAAGTTGTTGTTTGTTAGTTTAATATAATTTATTGGTTCATATTTGGAGGCAGAAATTTATTGATATGAGGCGAAAGAAGTAAATGGAAATTTTCCTAATTTTTATTTAATATTTATTTACAATTCAATATTAAAAAAATATATATTTTTTAAATAAATAAAGTTAATTTTATTTTATATCTATTTTTAAAGTTAATACAGTTTGAATAGGTCTAATGGTTAAAAACATGTGTTTCCTCTTAAAAAGTTGCAAGTTCAAATCAAAAAGAAGTAGGATATATACACCTCAATAAACCTTAAAAATAGATTATTATTATTATTATTATTATTATTATTATTATATTATTATTATAAATAATAATTTCTAAAATCTATTCAATAATCATTTCCATTGCCTATTCAATTTCAATAATAATATATTAGGAAGATAGAAAACAAACTTTGAAACTTATTATAAGATGTATGAGTTCAAAACTTTAATGTTTATGAATTATTTAAAAACAAACTTTCAAAATTATGTAAGTTTGAACAATGTGAGAAAAAAATGTAGTCATCCTTTTCTTGATTGTAGAGGCTCTAGCCACAAAGTCAATAGTTAATTTTGTGGCTGACCCTAAAAGGATTGGTACAAATCTATAATCAAAATCAATTTAAACTTAAATAAAACATTGTAATTATAAATATATTTAATTCACCTTTATGAACCAATATCTTTTCATTATTATGAAAGAGTTAAAAGCTAAAACCTAAGATGAATTAGTAAATGAAAAATTAAGAAAAAGTAAAACAATTTCACATTTTGTTTAAAATAAAGTAAGTAAAATTCTCAACAGATTTTTCACCACTAAGCTAGAACTTTTTGATGTTTTCAGAAGTCTCCCGTAGGGTTGCAGCCGGTGAAGGAATGAAAGCAGAATTTAAGAACAATACGACCAGAACAATAGCTCTGCATTGAATATTAATCTGACCATGAAAGAGCAGAAGCTGAATGGCCGAGTAAGGGTAACTGATGGACCCAGAACAAGAAGAAAGTATCCAACCAAACGCTCTAAAATTCGTTGCATAAACACGCTGTGCCAAAATTCCCCATAAACACGCTGTGCCAAATGTGACATAATGGATGAAAATCACAAGGTAGAAGATGAAGATGTTGACACTGAGAAGAGGAGAGAAATCTTGGTAGGGCACCCACTTTGGTTGAATGCTTTCAAGAAAATAAGAATGGTGGTATAATACAAAGACGACTTTATAAATCAAAAGCTGTATGTGATGCGTTCTATCCATTAAACTTAGAGAAAAACCGCCGATCACCTCCTAAGAGTTGGATTGGGTTGAACACAACAAGATGCACAATTTTGATGAGAAGAGTATACATGAAAAAGCTTATGGGAATCAACAAAGCTTCCACAACCCAAGTGATTGGAAGAAAGAAAACTAAGTGCGTTTTATCTCTGAAGTTTGATGGTTGGTGATGATTAAACCTTGTCTCATTACTAAGTCCTTGGATCCATCCCAACTCCATCTTTTGAGACCCAACACTATTCGTGTCCACTAAATATGAAAGAGAGATGTATATGTGGAAGATGTAAGTAGATCAAGAACTTCTTCATACAAGGGTTGTACTGTAAAATTACTAATGGAAAAGAAATGACAATCTCTTTGAGTATACATTGGATAATAACCATTAAGTCTCCAAATGTTTTGTAAGCGTGTTACACCAAACTCTTGTGCTAGTTTCAAAACTAGCTTTAAAGCCATCATTTAACAAAAATTATGGGTTTCTTGACCAATTCCATCTAAAAATAAATACTATGATCTAAATATAGATATAGTATGTCTCCTAAACCTCCCTTAGAGGGGTTACCTTTTTGAAGCACCGTCAAAAAAATCCCATGGAACATTTTTCTTCAAACAAGTTTAGATTCCTGACAAACCATACTCCTTGGGTTATGTCGAAACATAGTTCTCTGATATTGTAAGTCTCCTTTCTGATGCACCATGTTTTGTAGGCCTCTTCGATACTTATTTTTCCCCAAAATTTCTCAATCTCTATTAACCTTTCCACCTCTTTTCATACCTCCTTTGAGTATGGACATTCCATCATGAGGTGAACAATATTTTATTTTTCTTGATGATATTGATAGCATGATACTAACCCTTTCATATTCTACATAAAATCCCATGTGGGCACCTTATTTAGTAAACTTAACTGTTATCACCAATACTTGTCACGAGCAAAGGGGTATCTAGGTCCACGGCCTGTGCAAGAAGCGCCCAAGCGCAGAACGTAGGAAAGCTCATTTCGGGCTTAAAATACAAGCAGGCAGACAGTTTCAAGGTTCAACGACAAAGATCCATTAAGCAGACCGGATCGACGACCATCGGGAAATTGTGATCATGGAGTTACATGAGGAATAATGTCAAGCAGAGTCGTGATTTCGCAAGTCAGAAAGGTCAAAGGGCCGAGTTACAAGGATTCGTGAAATGCGAAATCACGAAATGACGTGAACCCTCCTTCTCAACAGGACACGTGGCACATGATTAAGCATTTGGTGATTTTGCGGATCAGAGCAGTCAAGGAGAAAAATCATCAGATCTCGCGAAATGCAAAATCGCGAAAAGATCGCAGTCGTTGATCAAGGGAGAGATCTGGACCGTTGGGTCATCTTTTTGCGATTTCGTGAGTCAGAAAAGTAGGAGGGCGAGTCCTGAAAACTCGCAACATGCGAAATCAGGAAATAATTAGGGTCGTCCATTCCAGGGTACGCGTGGCGCAGGATCCGGGCCAAAGAAAATTCTTCCTAGGACTATCGATGGTATGAGGTCCCTCAATGAAAATTTGATCTAGGCCATCTAAAGTAGAGGGGCACGTGGCAGTAGATAATGCGAAATCACGATTTCGCATATCATAGGTTTGAGCATGGAGCACAGCGCAAACTCCCGACACTCGAAATCACGAAGCCCTCAAAGTTTGGGCCCATGGTCATAGCCCGTGTCCCTATGGTGTGCGGGTCCGGGAAGAAGATTAGCACCTGTCATGTAGAGTTGGTGACGTGGGGTCTTCGGGGAAGCAATCTTGGCCGTTAATTTTAGAGAATATCCTATCGTCAATCTGGATATGACCATTTAGTGATTTCGAGCATCATGATGTTGTGAATCAAGGGGAGTGAGAACTCCCAATATGAGAAGTCCCTAAATGTTATTTGGTTAAGTATAGGGTCATTGAACACAGTCATATGTAAGTAGATCCATAAAGAAGGGGAAGATGCCTGTCGAGCAACGAGCAGTTGAGATTGTTCGAGCAAATGATCCCAACCGTCAAGTTCAACAAAAATCTGACCGTCGATCCAGATGGGCCATTTTCATGATTTCAGGCATTGGGATTTTTGAAATCGAGGGGAGTGAAAACTCCCATAATGTGAAGCCCCAAAATTTTATAGGGGATAAGCGCAGGGTCACGGCCTGAGGTCATGTGGAACGATGGATAAGAGCTGTGCGAAGGGACGAAAGTGCATGTATTGATTGCAGAAGGAGAGCAATAGGGCTTGAGGCATCGAGATTAATTTGTCAAAGTCCTGGGCACTGGCTAGAGAATTCATGGATGTTAGGGCTCATCCCAATCCCAATGAAGACAATTAATGAAATTGGGGGATGGTGGTTGAAACCTCGTTTCATCACATAAATGGAAATCATGAAAGGATGGTCGTGGAAACTAGGTGACAACCCATAACTCCTCTGTAAATGGGTTTTCCTAAAAATCCCATATTGTTTAAATTTTTCATCTGATAGAGGAAGACAAGTGCAGTCTGACAATAGAAGGAGGACACACAAAGCTTTGAAATTAGTGGTTCGTTCGTGTCCCTGGGGGGCATTATTAGTTCTGAGTATATATACTCAATTTTTATATTTTGTAAGGATCGATGGTTGATTTGAGCTCCTGATTGTAAATTTTTAACGAGGCCTCTAGTTCTCTGGTTATGCTATGTATTTGAGACTTCTTGTTTAATGAAAGTCGGCTCCTCTCCATCTCTTTGTAAACGTTGTGTTAAGACACTCGGAATTGGAAGATCCATTCGAGGGTTGTGATGTTGTTGTGATGTAGGTTTAATCACTGCAATATTTTCACCAGTTTTAATCAGTCTTCCATGTTATATTTTCCCCCTCTTATACTGAGTAGCTCGAAATTGGAGGATACAGTCGAGCTGCTACAGTAGCATTATGGTGAAGTTTTGATCATCATGTTGTTGTGGCTATGTCATTTAGACACATCTTAGTGTCTGAAGATTTGGGTTTGAGAGGATCTCGCTCTTGAAGCTTTTCTTCCTTAAGAGGCTAGAAGACCTGATGTCCATAGCAGGCTCTTACATATCCTCACCAGTTCTCCCCCCTACTCACCCTTTACAACAAATAACTGACTAAATTTAGACTAAGACCTCACTTGTCTATGTATGCCAACCCAGTTTTATGAGTTAAAGCAATATAATCTTAAGATTGTGTCTATTAGACCACCCTTAAATTTATTCATTGTGACATACAAACTGATGGGTACTAGGCTTACATCTGCCGCAATCGAGAGGTGGCTTCTAGTGCTAACATTTATGGCGTCGTTGCCGGGGACAAAATTGAAGATTTTCCCTGGGTAGAACGACAACGTTTACTAGTTCTGAAAGTGCATCAGAACTTAGTGCTTCAAATATTGCAACTGTGCAACTGGAAAATCCACTGAGGAGATTCCACTGTCTCATTTTTTTTTTCAGTGTTACTGCTTTTGTCTACACCTAGTAGACCTCGGGAGAACACAACGATCAGATCTGACCTTTGATGGTGAACGAAGGCCAGACACACTCATTCTACATATCATTCACCTGGTGACTCCATGGTTGAGGGATCGTTTGGCGACTCCACTTGTTCAAAATGGACAAAATCCCATCTCGGAGGTTTGTTCCTTTTAATTTTTCTGTTGTTCCTGGTTATCCTAATGTTGTCCCTATTGTGGATGAATGGGGTGATTATTTGCCCATATTTAGGGGGCATGTAGAGGACAACCCTGCTCAACATCTCTGTGAGTTTCATGAACTGATGCATCAATAGGATATACACCATGAGGATGTATTATTAAAAATGTTCATGTTCTCATTAGCATGGGATGCTCGTGAAAGGTATCATTCTTTACCCCCTGCTATCATATCCTCCCTAAGAGAGTTTCATGCAATCTTCAGTAGGCACTATCAAAGGCATTATTCCTCTGAGTTAATTTGTCATAATTGTTGTGAGAAATATGAAGGCCATGATCAAGATGTGGCTGTGTCTTATGAAATCTGTGAGGATGAGGACCATGAAGAAGAGGATTCTCTGGGAAAGTTGACAGAGCTGGTAGAATATCTCTCTGTAGATATAGAAGAGTTGAAGGCAAATCATGACTACTGCCTTTTTGAAGAAAATATAGAGGATTTTTCAGTTCTTGAAGCTGTTGTTCTTGGTGGCCCTACTAATGAGGGTAGTGTTCAAGATCCCATGGTGGTATAGACATTAGTTTCTTTCCCTCATAAGCTTGATGTCTTAGTTTTAAAGGAAAAAGCCATTGTGGAGTAGGATTATTCTCTTTTTCTTCATGAGATTTCCCATGATGTGTTTACATTTGGGACTGAAAAGAAGGATCGAGAGATTGTTCCACTTTGGCCTATTGTCCCTAGCTTTGAGGATTATTTAGATGAAGATCAGCAGAGCCCCACATCACAGTTCACCGACCATAGAAGTGACGAACCTGTATATGACAGTTACGAATCAAGTTCTAAGATGGATGTGCAAGATTTCCAAGAACAGAATGTGGGCCCTTATCCTCTATTCATTAAGCAAGATTATATTGAGGAAATCATCCCTCCTGGATATGCCGAAGACACTAAGCATCAATATGAAGAGAAAATATTTACCATGGTTCCTGTTTATGATGATTATGTATATGACCCTTGGGAGATCCAAGAACCAGAAGAACCAGAGGAGCAACAGAAGGAGTAGTTTATCTCCTATTCAGAACCTATTCATGAGTAGCCATCACCTGAGATCAATTGTCCTGTATCGATTGTTCACCCTCTTGTGCCTACCAGAGATATTCAGCCATGTGTGAGCAGCTTCATAGCAGGAATGGTCGTCTGTTACAAATTTTTGAGAGTTTTCCATTTGGCCTACAAGCCTGTGAAGGAGTACATGGATTTGTACTTCCTTCATGTTTTGAAGCCACCCAACTTTATCCTGACCTCAATGTTAGAATGAAATCTAAAGGATGTAACCATTTTGCTATGGCGGTTGCATCAGTTGCTAGTGATCACCAACAAAGTAAAGGAGCTTCAATTTGGGAAGTTACTTGATTGGCTATGGTGGAAATTTACTTTCACCTTGCACCATGTATTAAAATAAATTAGTTTAGTACTATGCATAAATAAGCTCCTTGGAGCATGTGCATTTTATTTTGTTTTACTTATCGACCTATATTTTTCAGTAGGATGTTTTGGGGCTCGACTCCATAGCCCAATGCTTAAGGTGACTGGAACTACTTGTTCTTGGAAGCTCTGAGAGAGCATGCCATCCCCCTTGGAGCCAAATTTTATCAGCAATACTTGTCACGGGCAAAGGGGTATCCAAGTCCGCGGCCTACGCAAGAAGCATCCAAGCGCAGCACGCAGAAAAGCTCATTTTGGGCTTAAAATACAAGCAAGTGGGCGGTTTCAGGGTTCAACGACAGAGATCCATTAAGCAGAATGGATCGATGACCATGGGGTAATTGTAATCATGGAGTTACACGAGGAATAATGTCAGTCAAAGTCGTGATTTTGCAAGTTAGAAAGGTCAAAAGGCAGAGTTATGAGGATTCACGAAATGTGAAATCATGAAATGATCTGAGCCATCCTTCTCAGCAGGATGTGTGTCATATGATTAATAATTTCGTGATTTCACGGATCAGAGCATTCAAGGAGAAAAATCATCAGATCTCGAGAAATGTGAAATCACAAAAAGATCGTAGCCATTGATCAAGGGTGATATATGGACCACTGAGTCATATTTTTGTGATTTCGTGAGTCGGGAAAGTAGGAGGGCGAGTCTTGAAAACTCACGACATGTGAAATCGTGAAATAATCAGGGTCGTCCATTCTAGGGAATGCATGGCTCAGGATCTGGGCCAAAGAAAAGTCTTTCCAGTAGTGTCGATGGTATGTGGTCCCCCAATGAAAATTTGATCTGGGCCATCTAAAGAAGAGGGGCATGTGGCAGTAGATAATGCAAAATCACGATTTCGCATATCGGAGGTTTGAGCATGGAGCATAGCGCAAAATCCTAACACACGAAATCACGAAGCGCTCAAAGTTTGGGCCCATGGTCATAGCCCGCGGCCCTATGGTGTGCAGGTCTGGGAAGAAGATTAGCACATGTCGTGTAGATATGGTGAGGTGGGGTCTTTGGGGAAGCAATCTTGGCTATCAAATTTAGAGAAGATCTGACTGTCAATCTGGATATGACCATTTCGTGATTTCGGGCATTGCAATGTTATGAATCAAGGGGAGTGAGAACTCTCGATATGCGAAGTCCCAAAATTTTATTTGGTTAAGTATAGGGTCACAACCCGCGGTCATATGGAAGCAGATCCATAAATAAGGGGAAGGCACCTGCCAAACAACGAGCGGTTGAGATTGTTCGAGAAAATGATCCTAGCCGTCAAGTTCAATGAAAATTTGACCGTCGATCCAGATGGGTCATTTTCACGATTTAGGGCATCGAGGTTTTTTAAATAAAGGGGAGTGAAAACTCTCGAAATGAAAAGCCCCAAAATTTTATAGTGGATAAGCGCAGGGTCATGGCTCGAGGTCATGTGGAATGATGGATAAGAGTTGTGCCAAGGGCTAAAAGTGTCTGTATTGATTGCAGAAGGAGAGCAGTAGGGCTCGAGGCATCAAGATTAATTCGACAAAGTCATGGGCACCACCTAGAGAATTCATGGATGTCAGGGATCATCCCAATCCCAATGAATATAGTTAATGAAAGTGGGGAATGGTGTTTGAAATCTCGTTTCATCACATAAATGGAAAGCATGAAAGGATGGTCATGACGGCTAGCTGAAAACCTAGAACTCCTCTGTAAATGGGTTTTCCTACAAAGTCCATACTGTTTAAATTTTGCATCTGACATAGGAAGACAAGTGCAATCTGACAACATAAGGAGGAGATGAAAATCTTTGAATGCAGTTGTTTGTTCGTGTCCCTGGGGGCCATTAGCAGTTCTGAGTATATATACTTAGTTTTTATATTTTGTAAGAGTCGATGGTTGAGTTGAGCACCCGATTGTAAAGTTTTAACGAGGCCTTTGGTTCTCTGGTTTTTCTATGTATTTGAGACTTCTTGTTTAATTAAAGTCATCTCCTCTCCATCTCTTTGTAAATGTTGTGTTAAGACACTCAGAATTGGAAGATCCAGTCGAGGGTTGATATGTTGTTGTGATGTAGGTTTGATCACTGCAATATTTTCACCAGTTTTAATCAGTCTTCCATGTTATCTTTTCCCCCTCTTATAGTGAGTACCTCATAAATGGAGGATCCAGTCAGGATTCTACAGTAGCATTGTGGTGAAGGTTTGATCATCGTTCTATTGTGGATGTGTCATTTAGACACATCTTAGTGTCTAAAGCTTTGGGTTTGAGAGGATCTCTCTCTTGAAACTTTTCTTCCCTAGGCGACTAGAAGAACTGATCTCCATAGCAGGCCCTTACATCTCCTCACCATTTCTGCCCCCTACTCACCCTTTACAAAAAATCACTGACTGAATTTATACTAAGACCTCACTTGTCTATGTATGAAAACCCAGTTTTTTGAGTTAAAGCAATATAATCTTGAGACTGTGTCCATTATACCACCCTTAAATTTATTCATTATGACATACAAACGGATGGGTACTGGGCTTACCTCTGCCGCAATCTAGACATTTTAATTTCCATATAACTTTTCACCACCAGAATTGATGGTCTTCTCTTACTTATTCCATTAGTTATTTGTAGCTTTAATATAAGAACATATGCTCCAACAAGATTCAAAAACCAGATCAGTTGGTACTTTTCTTATTTGATTTTAACATTGTTGTATGTCATGAGGCCAATGCATATTTTTCATTCGTCTACATACTTTTCCACGAATCCTATCTATCAGGAGGTTAGTGCATTTTTTTCATTCCTCTACATACTTTTCCCTGAATCCAATTTCTTCCTAGGTTAATCACTGGTGGTTCCAAGTAGTGGTCCTTCCATAGTTTGAAACATATTAAAGATTGAAGTAACCTTTGTTCCTTAATTCATGAATCATTTGGAGTAGAATCCTATGCTTACCTTTGCTCCCTATCTAGGGGTCAAGACCGATTTGTAATTTATCCCCTTTGACAAATTGCCAAATCAACCAGTTGTCAATCAGATGGAAAGCATAGATACCAAATTTTCATATTATTGAGACATTATTCTATTGTTTTATGGACTCATTTATATTAAGAACTATGTACTTATCTCTTACTACATGGGCCCACAAACTTGTTCCTTAAATTATCCTCCATAATTTTTTTGTAGCAAGATCCTTTCAAAAGGGAAAGGGATTTTTGAGGATCCATCCAGCTCCAAAGGCTTTTGGTAATGTCAAAATTTTCCATGAGGTCAACAACACCTTTCTTTTTTTTGGTCTCTAGACCTTACAAAAAATTAGAAAAGTTTCCTAATGGTTTCCAAAACAACTTTTGAGATCTAAGCAAGCAATATCCAATACATTGGAATTTCTTCCGAAGCAATTTTACCAAAATTAGAAAACCTTTCCTACACAACCATATTTTGCACCAATCTCCAATCACCACTTTCACTATGAGTCACTGCCAATCACATTTTTTATATATTTATTTGGCTTCAAATAAAATCTCAAATATTTTCCTGTTGAGATATTTTTCCATATTAATGACCGTTCCAATTGATTTATAAAATAACTCCATGATACCCTTTAAATTCATCAATAACTCTTTGTTGTAGGAAAATTCCCCTCCGGAGAGGTGAATGTCCTCTTGGATATTAGACCCCTATTACCAAGACAGAAAGATGCTAACATTAAACACTGGCATTCATTTAAATGTAGCTAAACTAGTCAAGGGAAAAGATGAAGAAAGTATGAGTACCCTTTTATGAAGTTTGTTCTCACTCGGTCTAGGTTGAAATTGATCTTCAAGTCCTTCAATGAGTTCTACAATCCAATAGACAATGAAGACAAAGCATACTTCCTATTCTACCAAGATTAGTTTAAAACTAGATTCATCAAAAAGAGACAAGCCCATGTAAATGTACACAAAGTTGAAGGAAGCAGGCCAATCATATATATTAATGATACAAAATGTAGATGAAGATGCAACAACCTCACCATGTCCTCCTTGTCCAAGCCCTTTCTCAAAAGATCCACGATCAAAATGAAAATATTTTTCACTGATTATTCCCCCCTGTCACCATGAGAATGCCTCCTTATATAGGCTTTGAGAGGCTCAACCACCTTAGATATTCTTGGGATAAGTTGAGGATATGAATCCATCAGTTGTGGGATTCCCCTTAGATCCAACCTTTAACTTGGATTCAATCCAAACTAACTTAGATGCTTCTTAGTTGTCCTTAGAGATAAAGGGAATTTGTCCCCAATATTTTCTCAATAGATTGACACTCCCTCAAAGTTGACCAAAGAGTGTTCTAACGCTCCCTAGTAAGAGGAAAAGGAGTGCTAGTTCTCCTTACAAGTGGGTAGGGGAGCGTTGATCTCCAAAAATACTTTTAGTATGATTATTCTTTGAGGTAAAAGCTTGTAAACTTTTCCAAATGATATATTTTCATCTTCTAATAAGAATTAGAGGATGTCCCAAATGTTCTTATAATGTCGTTCGCAATGTGACACATGCAGGAAAAAATTATATGACTTTGTGACACTTGTGACAAAAGTGCAACACTTGTGACAAAAGTGAGACACTTGTGACACTTGCAATAATGATAATGAGACATCATTGAAATGAGTAATTTTGACATGTAACAGATTCCCCCCCAAAGTGCGAGATCAGAAGATAGAAATTGATGACTGAAGTACTTTTTATACTTTCGAAGCAAGGGTATGGAGTCGAAGAACCTGGTAGAAGTTGCAAACAACCATCAAACAAATGTTATTATATGTTTCAAACCCAAGGATGACATACCTATTCTTGAGTGATAAATGACCTTAAGGTATGGCTGCCACCAAATACACTACAAATCCATAATCATATTGACTTAAGGGTATAGCCACCAACGATACAACATGGATCTATACTTCCATGACATGAACTAATCTTAACCATTAGAAATACACAATGGATCTATGAGATGACAAAACATAGTCACAGACCAATACAAAGTGGATCTATGTGACAATATATATATCAATATGCTCAAATGATCTCCTTTCATGGCCTAGGTAAAGTAGATGTTAGAGTGAACACTCAACCCAAGGTCTTCTTCTTAATCCCGATGTGGTACGAATCTAGAAATTTGAATAGATGTTTTGATGTCGAACATGATAGAAACCACTTGATTATCGGTCATTGAGGTAAACCATTAACAAGTGAAAGGGAAATCACCAGTGATGTCAATGACTCCCAAGGTACCCTAGTACAATCCAATGAATGCGAATAGATGAGTTGAAGTCAAAAATTTGTGGAATCATTCGATCAGAGGTAAATGATGTAAACCAATTGTAGGAAGCGAGGAATCTTTCCATTGAGGCATGCATGTCCCAAGTTACTAATTGGTTTCTAAGTCAAATATCTTGGATAATGGGTTGAAGTCAACAAGGAAAGAATCTTCGAAAGAGGGCCTTGACATATCCCTCATCAATGATACAAAACTGGGATAGAGATGTAAGATGGTGAATCAAATGAGTATGGACTGACATGGGTATTGAAACTGGAAATTTTTTATGGTTGACTCTGGAGGTGGATACTTCCCTTGAACACCGAGGCACAAATAGTAGAAACATGACATGGACCAAAACATGATGCAATGGATACTGTGACTTTCGTCAGGTGACCCAAAGGAGTGAAGAAACTCACAAGATTGGTTCAGTCCAGAGTTTGAGAAAGTTAAAATGCATGTAATGACAATGTGTCATGTTCAAGGGCGACTGCAAGAGTGACTTGTAATGATTCCAAAAAATGACATGGCTTTCTTCCTTCAATTTTTCCCCCATCCAGATAGATGAGTACCTCTTTTTATTTTTAGAAGCTTGAGGAGGATAACACATGCTTGATATAACTTACCTTCGGTAAGTTTGTCTTCCTTTGTTTAACAAACTGGAAGAAGTAAGGGTTTGATCCCATATGGGCCCTTCAATGTGTAATTTTTAATGAGTCAAGAGAAGGAAAAATCGGTGGTTTTTCATGTTTAGATAGTCTGAAAATAACTTAAAGATGACTCCATGGTTGTCCTTTTTCGTAATATTAGTTTTTGAAGTTTGAAAAAGAGATAAACTTCTACTAGGGAGATTCCCTTTCAAAACCTTTTAAACAAGTGTGAAAGGAAGCAAGATCACTCGACAATATTTGCATGTTTAGAGAGTTTGAAAAGAGATTAAAGGAGACTCTGGGGAGTTCCTTTTTCATAATACCTTACGAGTCCAAAATAGAGATAAAAGTCTACTCGGTTACATTCTCATGTTTTTTCGAGCATGAGAAAGAACAAAGACAGTGATCGTCAGTGTTACAAGGTTAAATGGAAAAATACTACTTTGAAACTTGCAAGTGATGACAAATATGCATTCTAGGGTATTAGTGACGTCTCCGAAAAAAAAATTAAAACCCAAAAGAGACTATAGATTAGCAAAAACGAACCCTATAATAGTGAAATAGGGTTAAAAACTGTTATTTACCATTTCATTTTTACCAAACTATTTTAGCATTGGTATTTTTGACTTTAGAGGGCGATTTTGAAGTTGTTGGCATCATAGCTACGGTCAACCATTTTCACTTATGTCTGGATTAGGTTGGTCATTAACTCATTCTAATCATTTTTTACAGTTTAAAATTTTATTTTAGGTAGTTTTGAGTCTTATCTTGGGCTCCCTAGGAAGCCCTAGGCACTGAACCAGATCAATGCTCCCTCAAAGGGGTGAGGGGAGCATCGATCATGTTTTTTGACACCTTGGTATGTATGCCAGGGGAGTGATAGCACCCTGTGGATGTGTTTAGGATGGTGCCAACACAGGATTGAAAAACAAGTTGATATTTATGCTAAAAATACCCGAAATTTTTTTGTGAGAAGATGATTAATGGCTTTTAAATGTATGTTCTTGTAGTTTACACCGATGAAAACCATGATTGAATGGAAAAATCAAGAGCATGAGCTTGATGATATAGTTGCGCTGAAAAACTCCCAAACAAGGGCCGCTTTGAGGAATTGTGGCCTCTTCAAGTACTTTAAATTGCAAAAGATGAAGAAGGAGGTCTTACTACTTGAGCATGTAATTAGATTGTGGGATGACGCCAAAAATGCATTCCATATTGGTCCACAATTGCTCAAAATAAAGTTAGATGATGTATACCTTTTTACTGACCTCTCGAGAAGAGGGGCTCCTATCATTTTGTCCGGAAAATGGGAAAATTCTTATCTTTTCAAGGTGTACATGGAAAATCATTGTGTTCATGGATCACGATTAGTGGGAGGACGAATCGTTATAAAAAAAGGTCAGATATTTGACACTACAATCTATCTTGTTTTCCATAACCAACCTGAGAGGTATCACCAGTGCGCATTTGGCCCCAAAATCCAAAATGGATTATGCTCTACAATTTATGGAGCCGAGGTTATTCAATTGGAGTGCAGGTTTCCTTCCCAATGTGAAGGATCAAACTACGAAGTGCAGGACTAGGAAAAAAAAACAGTTCGGGCATCGTTCCTTTTTGGTTTCGTTCTTTCTGGAGTGAATACCTCATATGAAACTACAAATTGCATTGATGGCATGACCGGTGGTTGAAACACGTATGGAAAGGTAAACACGTTTGTCTCCAGGATTGGGAAACGACTCTGAATTCAAGTTTATGGCCAATTTCTTTTCTTGGTTGAGATGACAGTTGATCGTCATTGAGGATTTCCCATACGCTGAAGTAGATTTATGGGGTAGCCTGGACTTAGTACTTACAGAGGGTATAGACTAGGATGCATCATGTACGAAACCAAAACCTTGTCATGTGTTTTTGTATTTTAAAATTTATATTATTTTTATGTGTACAAAGAGGGCTTTTAACAAACATATGGTTTCATCATGCAAATATAGGCTCATCATATCCGATGAAAATACTGACACTAGGGTTTCACAGAGACATGTCAATAGTCATAGAGCATGAGGTGGCATTGGGAGGTCGAGAGGAACCTCTGAGGTCTTACGATGGGTGTCCCACCTCTCAGGAGGTAAGATGTACCCTTAAATTTACAAAGGCATACAATGGGGGTTCTTGAGAGTCTGAACCACTTGCTTCTATGAGTGGCCCGTGCAGTGGTGTTCTTCTCAGAGCACAACATGGTGTAGGAGGACTAGGCTCCTCCAGATGTTTTTGTAGTCTTTTCATGATGATATTATGTGCATGAGGGCCCAACGTTTTCCCTTCTATGTACTTTTTGATGTAAACAAACTTTTGCTATGATGCAGTTTATATATATATATATATATATATATATATATATATATATATATACACACACACACA
>JZKD02S1809243.1:443549-456338 GCA_000966675.3 Picea glauca | reverse complement strand
GTGTGATGTTTTTAATGTACATGTGATTTATTTTCTTTATAAAATTTTATATATGCATAAGATACCGATCCAAAATATAATTCGCTAGTGAATTCGAAGTTGTGTTGAGTTCTCTTGGTATGTGTCTGTATTCTATAAATTCAAACATTCCTTCAAGACAATGAAATTGTAGGTGGAGACACAATAGGGTAGGTTCGTGATTAACATAGACTCGATTAAGCTGAAAAACTATGAGTTGAGAATCTAGGTTAATGATTATACGAGATATACCTAGGGAGGAGGCCTTGGTTAAAATTCCAATGACAACATGATATTCTGCCACATTATTATTTGTCGATCCTAGTAAAACACCTCCTAAACTCACCAACTCATCAGAGTGGTAAATGACCCAAGCTGCAGAAGCAATGTTCTGGGTGTGTCAACTAGCGCCATCCGCAAACCCAATAAATATAGGAAAGGGAGATGCCATATGTGCACGCAATCACAAGACAAAGTATAAGCGGACAAAACAAAACTCGTACATGCAAGAGAAAAATACACACCAAAAAAAAAGTATAGTACAATAGTGTACAAAGCACACATGCTAGATGTTATATGCATAGTACTTCCTAAGGTAAAACCCATCCCAGGTTTCACCAAGAGATATTTCGTCATAGTCAACTAGCTTGTAGGCCCCTCTATGTAATACAAGTTTTACTATGTAGGGTCCATGCCATAGAGGTTCTAACTTTCTTGTCTCTAGCTTATCGTGAGCCTGGTCATAAACGAGGACCAGGTCTCCTTCTGCGAAAGTGAGAGGGTGGACAGATTTGTCATTTTGACTCTTCATTCATTTTTTATACCTCTCGTTGATGAGAACAACATCGTGACGTGTTTCGTCCAACCTAGTCAGATATAGGAAATGTTCCTCTTCAGTAGAGGTGTAGGATAGGAGTTCTACTGTGACTTTCAACGAAGGAATTTCACACTCGATTGGTAATACTACTTCGATGCCATATACCAACTGGAAAGGAGTGAATCCAGTTACAGTTTTCACTGAGGTGTGGTAAGCCCAGAGGATGGAGAAAAGTTTCAAATGCTAAGAAGTGTTTTTTTCCCCCACCATGTGTTGGATCATGGTCTTAAGGACTTTGTTGATAGCTTCAACTTGTTTGTTTGCTTTAGGATAGTAGGGGGAGGAGTTCTCATGGAAAAAAACCAACTTAACATGTAACTTACTCATCATCTAGTTTTGAAAATGTGAACCGTGATTAGTGAAAATGGCTTGTGGAACACCAAAGCGAGTGATGATTTGGTTAAAGATGAAGAGATTTGTAGTACAACCATCATTAAGAAAAGTAGGCATAGCCTCAACCCATTTTGTGAAATAATCAATGACAACGATGATATAATCGTGCCCCCCGTCTAAGGTAGGCTTATATCGCATAAAATCAATGCCCCATTTGGCAAAGGGGCTGATGGAGACAATAGGATGTAGTGGAGCAGGGTGGGTGCATGCCTTTTTATGAAAAACTTGGCAAGGTGGGCATATTTTGACACTCTCAATACAATCTTTGAATATGGAGGGCCAAAAGTAACTGGCACAAAAAATATTCTGAGACGTTACAACCATCCCAGAAAGGTGATTGCCACATGCTCTAAGGTGACATTCATTTAGAACACGTTCAGCCTCATCATGAGTTAAAAAATGTCATGGGATAGTGTCGATACCACGTTGATACAAAGTGTCACTGATGATAATGTAGCGTTTAGAATGGTGGAGAATACAACTACGTTCTTCACAGGAGATATCTAGCTGAAAACGTTGGGTTTGGAGATAAAGAAGAATATCTTCATACCAAGGGTCGAACGTGCTAATGAGGAAAAAAGATTCATTAGGGAGAGAATCACTGGGCTCAATGTCTTCATCAACATGGGGAAGATAGTAGTTAATTTCCGCAAAAACCAAGGACTTTTTAGCTTTCGATTTGGAAAACTTGAGATTGAATTCTGTAGATATGACCCCCCAAAGTAACAATGAAACTACGGGGTCGAGACTCATAAATAGCATGGCACTTCCACATATATGGTTGGCCCAAGAGAAAATCATAGACACCTAGTGGAGAAACATCACATAATACTTCTTCCTTGAAGGGATTGATTTCGTTTGACAATCGACACTACTGGCTGACACAGATATCTCGCCCTTGGCAAAGCCACCCAATGTTGTATGGTTGCATGTGTGGTGTTGTAGAAAATAAAAATTGTTTGATGACCTCTGCTAAGATGAGGTTCTTATGGCTTCCGCTATCAACAATAAAATGCAGTGGGGTCCCCTTCACCCACATCTGTGAATGAAAAAGATGCTCTCCCTCTTAAGGATCTGTTGGCTCTTCTAGTTCAATTGTTGCAGTCGTGATAATAGTAGTGGGGTCTGCGTCGATGATCTGTCTTTTACTAGTATTTTCAGACCCAGATTATGAATCAAGGTTCAGCTCCTTTCCTTTGATCTCATCCACCAATGAATTTTTTGAGTGACATTCATCGGTGTTGTGCCAAGGTTTTTTGTGGAAATCGCACCATTTTTCGGTGTCCTTCTTTATCTTTTTGTGACCCTTCTTTTCCTATGGATTGGATTGGTTTTCGAGAGACTATTTGTTAGGGTTTTCTTTCTCATACTTTGGTTGTTGTGGATTTTCAGATCCGAACTCCTGTTTGTTTTGGTGCTTAAACTTTTGCTCGATTTTAACAACATATTGATAAGTAGAAACAAGTGATGAGATGTCCAAAAAATCTATTTCAATTTGGATGTATCTTTGTAGAGCCCCGCAGTAGTTTAGAAACAAATGTCATTCAGAGTCCTTGATACCCATCTTGGTGCACAAGGTATGGAAGGTATTAGTGAACTCCGTAACTTCATGGCCCCTCTCCTGCTACACTGTGGTCCATGTCATGTATTGGTCTTCATAGTTTCCAACAGGGTAATATTGTTCCTTTATTGCATCCACAAAAAAATCCCAAGTGGGATCGACCCCATATATTCTAGACTCATCTGTGGAAATTTGATCCTAGTAAGTTTCCCACCAATGTTTGACATGGGGGAGAACCTTATGGAGAGTGAAGGTGATATTTTCTTTGTCTAAAAGATTGTGAATAGAGAAATAACCTTCTAACAGATTTAACCATTTATCTAGGGCATCTGCATCTATCTGACCTTCAAATATACGAATATCAAAATTGACTTGTACCTTGAAAGGTGAGGTTCCTCCAAAGTGGTCGGGATGCACCTGCTGCTATCAGGAAGAGTTGAAGGATGTGGGAAAAATTATCCATAATTCTGTCCCTCTGTCGCGTAAGAGCTTTCTCAAGCAACAAATTGATAGAATCGTCTGCTCTGTCATTTTTCTTTTCTTCCACCACTGAGGGTTTCTTGGGTGTGTGAGAGATATTTTCCTTAAAATATACAAGCTTGAGACCCAAATTTCTATACTTGGACCTCATCGGGGACATGCACTGAAAACAAAATGATCAAGAATAGCCTTCTTTGATACCACTGATCCAGATTATTCTCGGCACAAAATGAGAGCGAAGATATAATAAATAATTGCACAGAGATATCACGTATATACAATAATATAATAGAAGTGTATCAAATATGCAACCATAAACATAGAGATACATTAGTATGTATGGTTTCTATTAATGAAATAAAGGTACAGAGACTGTAAAAATACAAAGTGAAAGACTCGCTAGAATGGTGGCATCTTATCTCTGAGAAGAGATGTGATGCCTACTCGCATTCGCAATAAGATCATTATAGTGAGGCTCTGAAGGCATTTTTACAATAAACATGAATTCCAAAAACCCTAGACATAAAAAATCCTAACCCTAGGAGATGAAGCACCAAAAGTCATGTGGGCCCCATTTGGGTAAGTTAGTACATCAACTTCTCGAGGTCGTAACTTTTGCATACGATCTCCATTTTAGGCACATGATAGACCGTTGGAAAGGTATCGTAAAGGAGATTCATTTGGGGGGATCCATAATTCCTTTGGATATAATTTAGAATATTTATCCCAACAAACCTTCATTTAGGCCGTCAAAATGGCCCCAGAAGTTAAAACTGCTAAAAATAGTAAATTGCTAAAATTGCTAGAAAACTACTTTGAGCTAGTTGGAAAAGGTGGGTGGACACCGATATCCACCTAGATCAAATCCATTGTAGGTGAAGAAACAATATATTTTTTTTGTATAAAAGGTGTTTAGGATGCAGTGGTTGTAGTGGTCTTTTGTGCATCCTTTGAATAGACTGTGAAGAGGATGAATTTTGCAGTATGAGATATTACCTTGCGGCACTGTTTTGGTGGAGAAGTATTCAAAAATACCTCTGGTATCCTATATATATGACCTCCCAAAGTAATAATTAAACTACGGGGTCTAGACTCATAGACAACATGACGTCTCCACATATATGGTTGGCCCAAAACAACATCATAGACATCAAGAGGGGAAACATCACACACTACCTCATCCTTTAAGGGTTGGATGCCATAGGACATGCGACACTGTTGGTTGACACGAAGATCTCATCCCTGGTGAAGCCACCCAATGTTGTATGGTTGCGAGTGTGATGTTTTCGACAAACCCAATTTTTTTATGACCTTAGCTGAGATGGGATTCTTCTAGCTGGAATTATCAACAATGAAATGAAATGGGGTCCCCTTCACCCACATCTGTGAATGGAAGAGGTGCTCCCCTTCTTCAGGATCTATCAATTCTTATGGTTTAATTGTTGTGGTCATGACAGTAGCGGTGGGGTCTACATCGATGATATGTTTGTTTTCAATATTTTCTGGATCGAATTTTGAATCACACTTTAGCTCTGTGTCTTTGACCTCGACCACCAATGAGTGTTTTGAGAGACATTTATCGATGTTGTGCCAGGGGATTTTATGGAATTCACACAACTTCCTAGGTTCATTCTTCGTCTTCCCTTTACTCTTTTTGTCCCGTGTCTTGGAATGGTTGTCCAGAGGTTGTTGGTTAGGGTCATCTTTACCATGATTTGGTTGTGGCATATTTTCATACCTTAATTCCCATTTTCTATGGTGCCTAAATTTCTACTTGATTTTGGTAGCATATCGATAGGTAGCTCCCAATGATGAGATGTTTAGGAAATCCATTTCGGTTTAGATGTACCTATGTAGAGCCCCACAATATTTCAGAACCAGATTTCACTTGGAGTCTTTGATACCCAGCTTGTTGTGCAAGGTATGTAAAGTATTTGTGAACTCCGACATTGTTTGTCTCTTCTCTTGCCACAGTTTGGTCCATCTCATGTATTGGTATTCATAGTTATCAACATGATAGTATTGTTCTTTGACCACATCCACAAAAGAATCCCAAGTGGGATTGGACCCATATATTCTAGATTCATCTGTGGAACTTTTCTCCTAGTAAGTTTCCCACCAATGTTTGATATGGGCGAGAGCCTTGAGGAGTGCGAAGGTGACCATTTCCCTATCGGAAAATTTTTTAACAGAGAAATAAACTTCTAATAGATTTAACCATGTTTATAGGGCATCCACATCTATCTAACCTTCAAATATGGGAATATCAAAATTAACTTGTACCTTGAAGGGAGAGGTTCCTCCAAAATGGTCTCTTGATGAAGATGTCTCTATTGCTATCGACGGGTGTTGAAGAATGTGTGAAAAAATCTCCATCATTTCATCCCTCTATCACGTGAGAGATTTCTCAAGAAACAAGTTAATAGAATCTTCTTCTCTGTTGTATTTCTTTTCTACCACCATCGAGGGTTTCTTGGGCATGCGAGAGTGATTTTCCTCAAGAAATAAAAACTTGAGACCCAATTGGTTATACTTGTACCTCATCGGGGATATGTGCTAAAAAAAAAACAAGAGCAACCTGCTCTAATACCACTGATCCATATTTAGGACCTAAATGAAATGAAAGAAAATAAATGACAACTAAATGCTCATGAAAACTTCAAGAAACATAGAAATACAAAAATACTTGATTTCTATTAATGAAAGAATTGTAAAGAGACTATAAAAATACAAAGTGAAAGACTCGCTAGAATGGTGGAAGCTTTATCTCTGAGAAGAGATGTGATGGCTATGCTCATTTGCAAGAAGATGATTATAATGAGGCTTTGAAGGCCTTTTTATGATAACCATGAATGCCAAAACCCTAAACATCCAAAAATCTAACCCTAGGAGATGAAACGACAAAGTCATGTGGGCCTCGTTTGGGTAAGTTAGTACATTAACTTCACAGGGTCATAAATTTTGCATATGATCTCCGTTTTAGGCACGTGAGAGCCTGTTGGAAAGGATTTTTCAGGAAATATGCATTACGCCGTCAAAATCTGACTCTGTCTACATTTTGACTATGGTGAGCCAAAATAATATTGTTTAGGGCCCCAAAACGGCCCTGGAACTACAACAAGATGTGATGACATGAAAAAATACAAAACAAGCTAGTTGGATTAGGTGGGAGGCCACAAATACCCACATGGAAGATGTGTAGGACTTCAGACAACCCTAGAGGTGTAAGTGCCACAATTACAAAGAAGTACAGAAGAACGTGTTGAACTAAAAACTGACAAGAGGAGCCAGTTGGAACAGGTGGGGGCCACCAATATCCACCTGGATCATATGGCTATACATTATGTCATTCCACTACAAAGCTCTAACTCAAACCCATTTTATCTAACTAAAACCACTTTTATCATAGACCAAGATAAACTTGTTTTTATCAAAATGAGAGGAAACCTTAGCAGCTAAGGCATGTTGTAAATCCAATGATACATCTTTGATACCATTTTTAAAAATGAGAGAGAAATGTCACAACAAGAAATCATACACATAAATGGACACTTGAGATATACGTTGTAAACCCTTAACCTAGAAAATGAGCACCTACTAGATATCTATTAATCTTGGCCAAACTACTTAAGTATTCTTACAATGGAGTATCTCAAACCATTAAATAAGCTTCATCAATTAAAACCCAAATTCCTTTATTGGAATCAGATTGCAATACAAAGACATGACATGGACATAGTCATGCATATACATCCATGCAATGTAAATATCCATGAAGATAGTCATGTAAAGACATGGAAAAACTCATATCAAATACCATGGGAAAATACCATGGGCACATAAACCACCAACGGTAAACCCAACAATGACTCAATCAAGGCTATCTTAACTACTTTATGACCAAGTCAATATTAAGCCAGAATTGGACCCTTAAAACTTAACTTGGGATAAACACCTACCTCCCTCAAAGTTTATTAATTAGTTTCAAGGAATACAACATGTTGCATGTCACCTACTTTTACTTCTAGATTTTATATAGGTGAACTATCAAACCATTGGTGAACTATGAAACCAGGGTACATACACATGCCCCCTGTCACCTACTTGTACTTCTAGACTTTATATAGGCGAATTATCAAACCATTGGTGAACTATGAAACCAGGGTACATACACATGCCTAAATAGGTCTTACAACCATATGCCCATTTACATGTGAAAAAATACAACTCCATAAAAAAATAATTAAAATTGTATGCACAAGCACATGTTTCTATGAAACACCAACCTATTTTATTTCCAACATTCGTCTGGCTCCAAATACAATTACATAAACCAGGTAAATCCAACTCCATAAAAAATGATTAAAGTGATCACATGATGCTATGAAACACCAACCTATTTCACTGCCAGCATCCCTCGCTCTCCAAATACAATTACATAGGGGTGAAATCATGAAGATGGGTTACACTTTTGCTTGTTTTATGACAAAAAAAACTGTATTTTCACAAGTTATTCAACTTCTGACATACAAAAGTATTTTTTTTATTTATAATTTCACTTTACAGTAAAAACAAAATTTGTGAAGAATTGTGTTAGCTTTCCAATGACTATTTTTCAATTTTTTTTATCACAATTTGATATGTCAATTTGACAATTGTTTAACAATATCTTCCTTAAACATGAAATGAATGATAATGAGTTACTTATTTCTACAACAATGTATCTATTATCAAACTTATGTTTTTAAGAAACGAAATATACTACAACAATCTACAGAGACTCTATTTTATTATGACTATAATTTTGAATCTAACGGATGAATATTATAATTTGTAGAATTTTTTTAAGTTGACCAAGCTGAAAACATTGCATATTTTAAACACATGTTGTTCTACATGTTGTATCTATCTTAATTTTTACTTAAAACTAAAATCTAAATATACCCTTTTGAAAAGAACAGTTTAAGGATTTTGAATATATTTTTTTCCAATTTTTCCACTGTTTATTTTTAGAGATACCGATATTTCATTTCACCGAATCATAATATCTGTTGAAAATATTATGTAGTGTTTTTTTTTTAAATTAAATAAAATTAGATAAAAATAAAAAAAAATAAAAACAAATTATACGAATTGAAAGTAGATTCAATTTTGGAAATGATGGTGTCATTTTCGAAACCAAATTCTGAATATTTGCAGGAGTCTGCAACCTCTGAAGCTCAGTTAATCTTGGGGCAATTCTCTGGTTTTAGTTTTCAGTCCCAATTTCCTTTTTTCGGCCGAAATAATATGTTGGCCAAAATACTAAAATCTAATGGAAACCATCAAAACTAAACGGTTTCCACGTTTTTTGGCCAAAAGACGGTCGAACAAATTTCGTCCATCGGAAAAAATGAAATGACACATTGTATCGTTTTATTTCACGCCAAATTGTATAAATAGGCTTTCAGCCGAACACATTTAACACAATTCATCAAATGGACAGACAGATATAAGCTCGAGAATAAGAATTTCAAAGAATTTCTATTACTAATTGCAGCTGTATTATTTTCTTTCTTTATTTCTTTCGTCTATTCCATAGTCTTAATCGGAGGATCGATATCGATACATGGTGGTTTTCTAGAGCACTTAAACAAAGTTTCGAATCATATTTTTGGTTTTTGTTG
The DNA here is from genome assembly GCA_000966675.3 of Picea glauca. NCBI lineage: Eukaryota > Viridiplantae > Streptophyta > Pinopsida > Pinales > Pinaceae > Picea > Picea glauca. Next base: position 447,343 of record JZKD02S1809243.1, on the reverse strand, counting down.
AATAAGGTAAATGATGTTTGTTCAAGTTTTTATTGGAATAACAATTTATATGTTGAAAGATAAATGTTAGCATTTTTTCAAGGTGAAGTCTTTGTTGAACATATCTTTTATAGTTAACTATAAAAGTCATGGAAAACAAAAGTTTGCACAAGAGAAAATATGATCTCACTCGAGATGATACTCACTAAATCGAACAAAGGAAAGAGCTTTATCGGAGAAAGAAACAAGAATGTGCAAATATTGAAGAAATAAATGATGATAATGTCAATAGAGATTTTCGACAAGAAGAAATTCAACCAGGTATGCATGCACATATGATGATCGAGCACACGACACACATTGGGATTGTATTCAAAAAGTACAAAATTCAAAGTGTAGAATTCAAATTAAAAATATTGTAAATAATATAATTGATTGTAATTACAATTTGATGTTTTTCAAAAAACATAAATAAATTTGTCTCATAATGTCGAAGAAGACGATGAAACCAAAATTGAATCAGAAGACTAATCACTTATAGGTATGTGTACAAAAATTTAGATTAATACAAGATAAACACTCAAGTATACATAACTTAGTGAATTTGTGTTCAGGTTATGTTTTTTAATATAAACTTTAAATTGAAATATGCAGAAGAATCTATCAACATTGATGATGAAATATTAGAAAATGTTGATACTGACAAATTTGGGAAGAAAAAAGATAAGAATTATATAAGATATCAAACTAAGAATATGTATAATACTTATTTCAAAGATGAATCAATAACAGTATAGGCTCAACTTTTACTTTCTCTATTGAAGTCAAGAAAGTTGAAAGAAGCTACATCGTTATTGGGTATTCAAAAGTCGACAAAGGATACAAAGGTGCAACATAATGTCTTTAACAATATAACTATTGTATTAAAAGATTTTGGAAAATCTCGAAAAGAAGATGTTCGTGTTGCACATAAAATGTTACAAACAACAATTGTTTCAGGGAGAAATATAAAATATCATTTGACACTACACATGGAAAAAACTTTGGGAACGTCAAGAAAAACATTGCACAAACATAGAAAAATCCGTTTCCAAATAGATCTAAATGATGAATTGGCTTGTTGGACAGTGATTTCTAGACAACCCTACAAAGATAGACTTGCAGAAAATGTTAAAGAATTGACCTGTAATTGTTGGTTGGAAGAATATTGTGTTTCACCACATACAAGGGATGTGTTGCGTCGAAGAATAGCACGAAATCAATATGAAGAACATCCAAAACATATATTGCCAATGACACAAACAAAGTTGTTTAATAAGTTCAAAGAAGAGCACAAAGAAGTTAAAATTTCCATCAATACATTTGTGGAACAAAAACCATGGTTTGTTAAACCCATCACTGTCCATGACACGTGTTTTTGTCGTTATCATGTGGAGTTTGAGTTGTATTACGACACTTTTTTGAATTTTGGTAAAACTTTATGGCCAGGTTCACCTCCTCCTTCAACAGTTCGTGTTTTTATATATGAAATTCTATGTGAAAGAGAAGATGATGATTTATTTTACAAAAAAAAATGTGTTGGTGGAACGAAATGTGATCATTGTGGAAATCTAAGTTTGTTTCATTCAAAGTATCATATTGATATGAATGATCAATCATTTTCTAATATAAAAGTCAATTGGAAGAGATGTGAATATTTGAGCAACACGACTCCACATTCTTCAAATGTTATTTCCAAAAGGCTTGATTTGAAGGTAGATAAAATCTATATAATAGAGTTTTTGAAGAAGTTTGAGGAAGAAATATATAAATACACCAAACATTCACATAGAGCTCGATGGCAAGATCTACAATTCAAACAATCCCATGAAGTGTTTCCACCAGGGACAATTTTGTATGTAGTTGATTTTGCAGAGAATTACACATTCGATGCACAAAAAGAAATACAGAGTGAATATTATCATTCTGATCAAGTTACCATATTTGTCCACATTCTATATAGACATGCTCAACGGAGTCTTCCAAACATAGAAAGCACCAACGACAATTGACATGTTATTAAAGAATATCACTTTTATATAAGTGACGATCGAACACACGACACACATTATGTACAACATTGTTTTGATAAATTTTATGATTCATTGAAAGAACGCAAAATCATATTCGATCGGCATTGGATATGGTCCGATGGGTGTGCGGGTCAGTTCAAATCTGCATGATCATTCTATTGGTTATGTCGTCTTCATAAAAAATTAAATATTACACATTGTTGGAATTTTTTTTAGACTGGTCATGGAAAAGGAGAGCACGACGGTGCAAGACCATGTATAAAATGAGCACTTCGAAGGTATCAGCTAAACCCTCATGCCAATCGATTTGAATCCGATAAACAAGTTGTTGAATGGTGCAAAATGGCACTAAGACATGAATATAATCCATCAAGGGATGTGCGCAGGTGTGTCTATATATAAATGTTACATGTATGTACACAGGATATGTAAATTTGAACGTGTTCAAATTTGTATTCAATCTTCAATCATTTTCTTGAGAGATTTCAAGTTAACAAGTTCTTGTCTTGTGCAGGTATTTTTGGCATGTTGGAATCGAAGATGTAAATAGATCAATTTCATATGACGCTGGTACAATACTTGGGACAAGAAAAATACATTCAGTTAAAACAAAAAGTTTTCAAAATGGGTTTTCATTTGATAGACGAAATGACTCTTGTTTTTGTTCAGTTTGCATAGACGACTCAGAATCTATAGATATTTGCGATAACGAAAATGCAGGATATGTTAAAGCTTGGAGACATAGTGAACTTAATGTAAAAGGGAAAATTCCACTTGCAATCTTAGAGGAGATGGAATCAAATGAAACTATAGTGTCAGTTGATGGCGATAGAGTTTCTAATCTTGTTAGAGAAGGAAAAAATTTTATGTTTAAATTTTTTCAAATAACTTGTAGATACATACTTGTGTAATAATCTAACATGAATTAATGTTTGTCCAATATATCCAATTATTTGCAGGAGATTTTTTTTCCATGGTTGCACCTGTAGACAACACTGAAAACGTGAAATATTATTTGATGTGATGCACGGAACAAAACATGAGGCTATTAGAAGATTTTGATGATAACGGTTTTATATATGAAAGAGGATCGATTGTATTGAAAGGATATTTTTTTCAAGAAACCCATCAAACTAATACTCATGTTCACTTTCAAGACTACCAGTCAGATGTCACAAGTTGTCAATATAGTCATTTGGTATGTGTAGCGCGCATAAAGTTAATAGAAGTTCAATAAAACAAAAAAAAAAGTTAGAAAATGGAAAATGTCCAAAGTCGATCATCAATAAATAATTGAAGATGGAATACCATTACGTTGTTTTTAAACAAACTTGGCACATATGTAAATTCCATAATTTTTTATTTTTCATTGAAAGTACATTTCATATTTTGATAACTTGTTTTAACTATCTTCAAACATATTTCCAATTCTGATATTTATAAAAATGATACTATGTATAAAAAACTCACTTGATACTATGTATACTATTTCCAACCTCTAATTGAATTGTACCAATGACCCACAAAAATGTCTTGATACGTAAAATCATAGTCCGTGTAAGATTAGAAACACCAATAGTGGTTGATTTAATGTTGACCGGATATTTTAGGATCTCTTACATCACATGCTCCAACCATACATCCATTCATGTTTAACTAGGAACCTTTTAAGTGTTCATTTTCCATTCATTTTCCATTCATGCTCCAGCCATACATCCATTCATGTTTAACTAGGAACCTTTG
>JZKD02S1809243.1:411047-424621 GCA_000966675.3 Picea glauca | reverse complement strand
GTAGAGCTGAATATATGAATAAACCAAATTAGTTTGGCATGGATTTAGACGTATCCCTAGGGTTGCGACCGCTGAAGGAATGAACGCACAATTTAAGAACAATACGATCGGAGAACACGTTCATTGTGTCGTCTAATAGCTCTGCATTGAATATTAATTTGGACATGAAAGACCAGGAACATTGTGGCCCACTAAGGATAACTGTTGGACCTAGAACAGGAAGAAAGTATGTACGGGATCCATCCAAATGCTCTAAAATTAGCGGCGTAAACTCGCAGTGCCAAAATTCCCCGGCACCAGGATCAAAATCCTGCCAACATCACCTTGAACTGAGCAGAAATCGCCGAATTCACCAGAAAAACCAGCTTGATGAAGCAGGAAAAAACCATGGACATCCCAAAAAGAATCGTGGCAAAACTAGAATTCATGAGCAAACTCAACTTTTAAAAAAACAGTAGGACTCCTTGCCTTGAATTCATGAATTCAGTCATAAACAGTGTGTAATTATATTCGTTTTTTGCTTGTTCTTTTGCAAAGTTTAATGAGTATTTTAAATCAATTTGACTGGTTGAAAATATATCAAACAAATTAAATATGTTTGAGTCAATTTAAATCGTCTCAAATGTGTTAATTTTGTTTGATTTCAAAGGAAAACCAGTTCTCAAAACCTAGTTAAATTCATAAAAAAAATTCTATATATTTATATTTTTTTTTTCTTTTTTGAAAGGTGGTAAAACTTATCATACTTCAGTTATCAATCAGTTATGAGATTTAACAAAACCTATTATAATTCATTTTAGTTGTCAACGCACAATAAGGATAACCATTATGGTCATCTTCCTTAATCAAGGAAAACCACTACACCTAAAATGATATGATGGTGGTTCATAAGGATGCCAGTTGCCTTTGAGTCTTGGACTGTTAACATGTTTCCTTATATCTCAAGAAAAAAGCTCTTAGCCAATCATAAACAGTTTTAGTTCTTATTTCAAGACCAAAAACAATTTCATCCTAGAGAGTATCTCCAAAAGCTTTTAGTAGTATTTAGACTACCTCTAGTAAAATCATATATCTTTTAAAAATATTTTAGTTCCATACATGAAACCAAACATTGTCGTGTTACAAAATGTTTTTTCTTTTTCCAAAATTTTAAAAAATATATTAAAATTATCTGAACCAGTTTACTTTACAAGAAATGTATTAAGTTTATTTGATTAAACAGTGTTTGTAAATCAAACACCTTTCTTCATATACTCACACAAAGCTCCCTCACACACACATAACAGCTTTATACCTGCCGAGGTTTGAAGCTGAACTATTTACATAGTGACAAACCTCCCCAACCTCTTTATAAGAACTTCAGCATATTCATAAGTTTATTATTATCAGATTGAGATTCTGCTGTGCTTCTAGGGAAATTTTATTTTTTCTTCTTGTACTTCAAGAAAACATTGGGTTCGGATTCTATGAGATTCCAATATTCATGATTTTAAAATGATTATTTCTCAAATCATGTATCATGCATCGGATTTCGTGTTTGTACATGTTAATGAAGCTTAGGTTAATGGATGAAGATCCAGAGGTAAAAGATGCAGATGATCACGGTAAGAAAAGGAGAGAGATCTACCACGGTGAGAAAAGGAGAGAGACCTTGGCAGAGCGCCTTCCTTCAATGTATTGTTTCCAGAAAAGTAAGAATGGTGATCTTACAGACAGAAAACTTTATAAAASAAAAGCAGTTTGTGATGCGATTTATCGGTTAAACTTAGACATGGACCAGCGACCACCTCCTAAGAGTTGGATTGAACACAACAAGATGCAGAGTTTTGATGCGCAGAGTATGAGCGTGCAAAAGTGGATCGGCATCAATAAACTAACTGATTGGAAGAATGAAAAATAGTTGTATTTTATCCTTCCACCAATAAAATGTGTTTTTTTCTTTTAAGTTGTTGTTTATTAGTTTAATATAATTTATTGGCTCATATTTGGAGGCAGAACTTTATTGCTTATGACGTGAAAGAAGTAAATGGAATTTTTTTTTTTTTAATATTTATTTAATATTAAAAAAGAAATCCAAATAAATAAAGTTTATATTTAAATATATAATATTATAAATAATAATTTCTAAAATCTACTTAATAATTTTCAAAATCTGAAAAATCCTCTCCATTGCCTATTCGATTTCAATAATAGTATATTGGGCAGATAGGTTTTCATGTAAATTGGAGATGATAAACATTAAAATATTTTACAAATTAGTATGCTGATAGGTGATTTTGTGATCTTTTTCTAAAGTTATTTAATAATGATTTTTTAATAAAAATTAATTTTATTTTTGTGTTTGTTAATATATATATATATATAATAATATTGATGTAGTGTATAATTTAATACATGATTGAAATGTAAAAGGGATATATTTGTTGGTAGATATGAATATTTTTAAATATAAATTAAATGATTTTTTTTGTTTGCTAATTTAATATAATTTATTTGTTCATATTTGGAGGGAGAATTTTATTGCTTATGAATTGTTGAAAAACAAACTTTCAAACTTATTAAAGGTCAACAACTTTCAAACTTATATAAGTTTGAATAATCTGAGAAAAAATTGTACAAACTTTCAAACTTATGTAAGTTTGAATAATGTGAAAAAAAAGTGTAGTCATCATTTTCTTCATTATAGAGGATCTAGTCACAAAGTCATTACTTGATTTTCTTAAGTTTGAATAATGTGAAAAAAAAGTGTAGTCATCATTTTCTTCATTATAGAGGATTTAGTCACAAAGTCATTACTTGATTTTCTTAAGTTTGAATAATGTGAAAAAAAAGTGTAGTCATCATTTTCTTCATTATAGAGGATCTAGTCACAAAGTCATTACTTGATTTTCTTACTGACCCTAGGATGATTGGTACAATCAAAATCAATTTAAACTCAAATAAAACATTGTAATTATAAATATATTTAATTCCCCTTTATGAACCAAGATCTTTTCACTATTATAAAAGAGGAAAAAGCTAAAACATAAGATGAATTAGTAAGTGAAAAAATAAGAGAAAGTAAAACAATTTCACATTTTGTTTAAGATTCTATATAAAAAAAAATTATCTAAAATTAAAACATAAAATTTTATTTTAATTTTATAATATAAATTAAAATTACAAGAAAAAGAAAAGAATGCAAATCAACTTCCATAATATATGAAATGGATTGTAACTAAAAAAACAAAGTGCACATATAATATTTGACATTGCAAAAAGGGGTTGTGGAAAAATTATAATGCTATATTTAGAAAATGGGAAATGGATTCAAGAAAATTGTACCCAATTCATTGTTAGGATATTTAGACACTTAGTAGTTAATTAAGATCTACTTGGTCTATTGTGTCATTAGGTAAAAGTGTGTTTTCTAGTTTGTTTCTTTAATATGCATTAGTATGCACTTGTAGTTAGGAAATCCGATGGTCACGATATGTTCTCGACATAGAGTGATCTGACGGTTCATACTCTCCTCGATCTTAACGACCATTGATTCGTGGCTTAACACCCGATTGGTCCATGATCTCTATTTAAAGAGCATGGAGGGTCACTTGCCAATGATCGATTGTGAGAAACTCTTTTGTAAAATATCTCTGTATTCTTTTTTTTTGCATTAATAAACTACTCCAAGTGGTCGCGTTGGCTGGGGCCGTGGATGTTTCCCTGTAGGGGTTTTACCACGTGAAAACATCGGTGTGTTGATATTTGATCTAGTTATGTGAGTGGTTACTAAAGGTGTCTGTCCTCTGTTGGAATATCTATGTTGTCGAACATGGTATCAGAGCCTGTTTGAAGAACCACTCCTGTTGTAGATCGAGATCGTGAAGTCGAGTTGCCTCGTCTCCATTTTTTTTTCATTTCCGTACATTTATGGGCTGAGAGGAATGTTCCATTGCGTCTAGAGCACTCGTTTCATTGAGGAACACTTTTTGTTTCACTCAGAAAGGTTTTTGTTTGCCCAAGATACAACCATTATAGTCAGATCAGGAGGCATAAAGTTTAAATACACATTTTTTAAATTTTTTGCAGAGAAGTATTTTGGTTTTATTTCGGTTTTGTGTTTTTTATTTCCGGGTTGCTACTCTTTTAGATCTGTGTGTTCTCTTTTCCCTGCGCTCTGTGCGATCTTGGTAAATCAGAAATAGATAGGAAAAGGTGCAACTTCTAGGTAAGCTAACCGAGATCTAACCCTTGTTCTCATCGACAAGCGAATTTTTTTCTTGTGTGAAAAGAGTTTTTTTTTAGCACACTCTCCAAGGTTGTCGTAAAAAAAAACAACAAACCCAATCCTCCTTCAGAACATTACAATATGTTTTGCTAGACCATTTGGTTAAAAGTTGTCTTATTAACTAAGAGGTCTTGAGTTCAAGTCTCTCTTTTGTTACTTTTTTTGAAAAAGTTCAAAGTATAAAAGTGAATCATTATAAGTAGCTTTAATATTTTATTTTAGAGTTATTTATTTTGGATGCAAATTTTCTTTGTAAAAGTGAGCCCCACTTCACTTATAAAAGTGGGTTACTTCATAAAGCAACTTACATTACTATGTGGTCCTTTGGTTACCGTTTATTCCTTTTTTTAAAAGGGCATAACTCTCACATCCGAAGTTCATTTTCAGTGTCGTTTTTTTTAAAACCACATAAATTTTCGAGCTCTTTCCATTCAAATCATCAGTTTCAGTTTTTAAATCATTATTATCTACATATTTAATATGGATTCTACAAGTAATCTATTACTTACCAACACCAACTACTTCCAATGGAAATCCCATATGGAGGATTTATTAAGAAGTAAAGGCTTGTACCGGATTACCTTGGGAAAGGAAACAACACCCACTGATGCTGATAAGAAAGCCAAATGGGATAATAGGAATGATGAAGCACGTGGATTAATCGGAATGTCCATCTCTCCTGATTTAAGGTTCCACCTTTAATCAATTGATAAACCCAAAGAAGCTTGGGAAAAGATTGAATCCTTGTTTGGTAACCACAATATTATTCGAGCACAACAATTAGAAAATCAAGTACTAACTTTGAGTCCAAGTGATTTTTCTTGCATTGAAGACTATCTATCTAAGTTTAAAACACTCAGAATTTTATGTGCAGAATGTAAGATAAAGATAGACGAAGATCGTTGCATCTATCTTATTCTTTCTAAGCTATGTAGTGCATATTCTGTGTTTGTATCTACCTTTTATGCCATACAAGAGACTGTAGGGGTAGCTTATCAAAAACTCGGTCTTGAGAACTTTTGTGATTCTTTGATTAGAGAGCAAGATAAACTAGTACAACTTGGAGTGATCAACACTACAGATACTTCCAAAAAATCCTTAGTTGTCCATAAAAAAAGATAAAACCAAGAATCCCAGGAAGAAACATTCTTGCCACAACAACAAGCAATATAAGGGTCCCAAACCCACTCAGACAGATTTTGCTCCTAATGGAGATAAAGGAGAAAAATATAAAAATAAGAATACTAACAGACATTGCAACTTTTGTGATAAAGATGGTCATGATCAGTCCAAATGTTTCAAGAAGATGGCATCTTTAGAAGCAGCGATGAAGAAGCACAACATCAGTATTGATTCTACTTCTTCTTCTTCTTCTTCTCATGGACATGCACTTTATGCTTCTGGTTTCTCCTTCAATACACCTTCTACTTCTACTTTTGATAAGTGGCTTATTGATTCTGGAGAATCTTATCATATGGATAAGGATAGATACATATTTTCTACTCTAAATGAATGTAACACCAAGAAAACATTTGTTGGTGATGATAGATCTCTTAGTGTTGAAGGATCTGGAACAGTAAAAGTAGAAAATGGCCATTTCAATGATGTATTATGTGTTCCAAGTCTTTCTTGTAACCTTCTATCAGTATATCAAATCACTCATTCAGGTGAAGGTAAAACCGTAGAGTTTTCACCTCACCAAGTTGTAATCAAGGATCTAAAAGATCATAATCATGTTCTTGCAACTGGAATTGCTGATGATATTACCAAGTTATACAAGTTTGACAACTTTGGGTCATCATATTTTTCATCAGTTTTTATCGGTCATAGCGATGACTTGAGAAAACTTTGGCATGAGCGGTTTGGTCATCTAAACTACCGCTCATTGCAGCAACTATGCAATCAACAGATGGTGACTGGTCTTCCTTTTGTTTCATGCAGAGATGGTGTTTGTGCCAGTTGTGTTCTTGAGAAACATCATCGAGACAATTTTGAAAAACGTGCCTCTTGGCACGCCTCGGGTCCTTTGCAGCTTGTTCACAGTGATTTGTGTGGTCCACTTTCTTCTCCTTCTTTTTCTAGGTGCAAGTATTTCTTAACTTTCATTGATGACTTTTCCAGACATACTTGGGTTTACTTCTTAAAACTTAAGAGCGAAGTTTTTGACAAGTTTTTGGCCTACAAGGTCCTTGTAGAAAAGAAATCTGGACATCAAGTTCAAAGGTTAAGAATAGATAATGTAGGTGAATATGTGAACAATAATTTTACAAATTACTGCACTACACAGGAAATCCAAATGAAACATATTGTTCCATATACACCACAAAAAAATGGTGTTGCTAAGAGAAAGAACCGCACATTAAAATAAATGGCTAATTGTATGATCCAATCTAAGGGATCAAGTCTAAAGTATTGGGCGGAAGCCATCAACTGTGCAAATTACATAGTAAATCGCACTCCCACAAAGGCTCTTAAAAATATAACACCGGAAGAATCTTGGACTACAATTAAACCAAATGTAAGTCACTTCTGTGTACTTGGCAGTATAGCATGGGCTCACATTCCTGATGAGAAAAGGAAAGCATTGCAGCCTAAAAGTGAGAAGTGTATATTTGTTGGTTATTCTAAATATGTCAAAGGTTACAAACTTCTTCAATCACATTGTAATTAAATTATTCTTAGAAGAGATGTTGAATTTGACAGAAATCTCTTGGCCTACGAGCGTAATTTGGTGTTTGTGTCTTCTTTGTCCTGCGAGCCTAATTCGACGATTTCCCCTTCTTCGACCTGCGAACCATCTTCGACATTTGTTCCTTCTTATGATCTGGTTTCTTCTTCAGATGATGATAGTGAGGATGAAAATCCACCTCTGCCTGCTCTCCCTCCTCCAGATGAGTCCTTTGAACCTGAACCAACACCAGATCCACCACTTCTGAGATGGGTCCGTTCAACACGAGAAGCAACTGGTGATCTTGTCGATGATCCTTCAGATCAACGTCGGACGCATTCACAGTTCCAGCGAGCCTCTTCTCTTTTGGCTCAAGTTTCAGAAACTCATGATCTAGAGACATTTGCATAAGCTTCAGGTCATCCAGATTGGGATACAACAATGAATGAAGAGTATCGTTCTTTAATGGAAAACGATACTTGGGATCTTATACCTCTTCCAAAAGGAAGAAAACTTGTTAGATGCAAATGGGTCTACAGAACTAAGTATGCATTAGATGGAAGTGTTGAAAGACACAAGGCTCGGTTAGTTGCCAAAAGATTTTCCCAAGTTGAAGGAATTGACTATAATGAAACCTTTGCCCCTATAGAAAAAATGAATTCCATCCACCTTGTTCTTTCCCTTGCTTCCTCACATAAATGGGAGGTCCATCAGATGGATTTTAAATCTTCCTTCTTGCATGAAGATTTGCAAGAAGAAATCTACATGGAACAACCCCTTGGCTATGTACAGAATGACTCTAGCCTTGTTTGTCGCCTCAAGAAATCTCTTTATGGTCTCAATCAAGCTCCATGAGCTTTGTATGCCAAAATGGACAAATTTCTTATTTCCATTGGATTCTCTAGATGTCATTCTGATCCTAATGTCTATACCAAGAAAGTAGGAATCCATCTCATAATACTTTTCCTTTATGTTGATGACCTTATCCTGATTGGTAGTGACTCAAAACTTTTAAACCATGTGAAAACCAACCTTAAGACGAAATTTGTAATGACAGACTTAGGATTTTTGAACTATTTCCTTGGCCTCCAAGTTTTGCAAACCAATGAAGGGTTTTTTCTTTCCTAGTCTAAGTATGTTTGTGACCTTCTTCATCACTTTCACATGGAAAATTGTAAACCAACCCCTTCTCCCTTCCAGTCTGGAGTCAAGCTTACTGCCACCCTGTACCATCAGTTAGTTGGTAGCCTCTTATACTTGACTCATAACCGTCCTGATCTTTCCTTTGTTGTTGGTCTTGTTGCTCGGTATATGGAAATGCCCCATGAAAGCCATTGGAAAGTAGCTAAAAGGATACTTCGCTATATTCGTGGTATAGTTCAGTTCGGGATACATTACAGTTCGAGGGGGACTCCTTTATTGGTTGGTTTAATTGATTCAGATTGGGCCAGAGACCCTGATGATCGAAAGTCTATTGCAGGTTATGTTTTTAGCATTAGTTCAAGACCTGTCACTTGGGCCTATAAGAAACAACATGCTATTTCACTTTCTTCAATAGAAGAAGAGTACCGAGAAGAGGTAAATGGAAGTCAGGAAGCCCTGTGTCTTCGACAGATCCTTTCAGAGTTTGGATTCCAGCACCAGCATCCGACTAGCCTTTGGTGTGACAATCAGAGTGCCATCAAGCTCGCCAAATACCCAGTTCAACATCACCGTAGCAAACACATCGAGCTACACATGCACTTCATCAGAAAACTCATTCATGATCAAGTTATTGAAGTGCTCTTTTTCCCTACATAAGATCAAGTTGCAGACATTTTCACAAAGGCTCTTACAGAAGCGAAGTTTTCCAAACTTCAATCTATGTTAGGAGTTCAGTAAGTTTTCATTAAGGAGGGATAGACTCTAATTCCTCCTTCCTTCTCCTATTGTGTCACTATTGTAAATCCTTCAATCCTATCCCAAGTTGTTCTTAGGGGGGGATGTTAGGATATTTAGACACTTAGGAGTTAGTTAAGATCTACTTGGTCTATTTTGTCGTTAGGTAAAAGTGTGTTTTATAGTGTGTTTCTTTAGTATGGATGTACTTGTAGTTAGGAAATCTGATGGTCACGATATGTTCCCGACATAGAGTGATCTGACAGTTCATACTGTCATCGATATTAACGGCCATTGATCTGTGGTGTAACACCCGATTGGTCCATGATCTTTATTTAAAGAGCATAGAGGGTCATTTTTCAATGATCGATTGTGAGAAATTCTCTTATAAATTTCTCTATAATCTTTTTCTTTACATTAATAAACTACTCCAAGTGGTTGCGTTGGCTGGGGTCATGGATGTTTCCGTGTAGGGGTTTTACCACATGAAAACATCGGTGTGTTGATCTTTGATCTGGTTATGTGAGTGGTTACTGAAGGTGTTCGTCCTCTGTTGGAATACCTATGTTGTTGAACATTCATGGATCTAAAAGTTAACTTCTCCCGCGATGTTGTTTTAGATTTTTGTATAATAAACTGTATATGTAATTTTTTATGTTGTTTTATTATCCAGAAATCTAAAACAATATTATGAGAAACTGTGAAAACTTGCATACTCTAATTCTCTCATGATCTTATGCAATTTATTTCACACTTAAGATGTACTTTATATAAGAAAAAGGAATCACCCAAATTATATCAAAACTTGTAATGTATAAAGAAAAATGATTCAATATGACTTTTCTAATTATTAAAATTACAATGTTTAAAGTCATTAAAAATTATGACAATAATAATTTTACATAAGATAACTTTAAAAAAAATTACAATGTTTAAATTTATTGAAAATTATAATAATAATAATAATAATATCACATAAAATAGTTTTAAAAAGAAATTGGATAAAAAATTATATAATGTTTAAAAATATTTAAAATTATAAAAAAACCAAATTTATAAAACAAGGATATGATGACGATGATGATTATTAACATCCACTAATACCGAATTGGTCTATTGGACCTTAAGAGGGTAAGTGATTACTTGTGATTCTTTAGATTTTTGTTTTTGTGCTAGAAAAGCATTAAGAGAAGCTTTCCAAGATCACCATACTTTTGTTGAGTTAAGATGTTAGGAAGGTTGGTAGTGTGATAAATATTTTGAAAGTGAGATCTAATATGGGTATAGGCTGGACAATCTAAGAGAAAGTGATTTTAATCTTCAACATTATTAGTGTCACAAAGGTGACACAGTCTTTCATCCCATGGCGCTTTAGGAATTGAGCTATGCCCAGTTTCACTATGGAACTCGTGAGAATTTGTTCTTATCTTAGCAATGCTTTTTTTTTTCTTTACACTTGGAAAAACAAATAGATAATTTTGATATTCTAGATTAGGGTTGATTACATCTTTATAATACCTTAATTTTCTTTTTTCCTCTATCTCTTTATCACACCACATTTTCTCTTTAAATTTTGATTTGACGTTTTTTTAATAGTATCTTTTTTCTGCAAAATGGTTTCTTCCATGATTCCCCAATATTTTAGCTAAGACCGGGTGTCTTTATGCCATCCTTTCTTGAGTCGATGGTGGTTATGACTTGATTTTGAAGCAATTTTAGGTAGCCTCTTGTCTTCCAAGTTGTTTAACTTGTTCTTATACATTAGGTATCTATTCATAGCCATTCTCTTAATGGGGGAGAGGTTTTTTTCTAAGAGGAGGATGTGATAGGGTGTATTTCCTTTAATTTTGAGATTATAGGTTATAAAATTCTTTTGTATTTGCTCTATCTTTCTCCAGGATTCACGAGAGATACTACAACCCCAGACTTGATATCCATAAAGAATAACATGTGTAACAAGAGACTCAAAGAGGAGTTTCTTCTTATCCCAACTCTAAAGATCAGCTAATTTACAATTGTTTTCAAGCCCATAATAAGATTTCCATCCCCCAATAATCCTTTTCTCAATGCTATAATTCCAATTGAGCTTGTGGTGAATATCAATTCAAAGATATTTGTATAAAGTCACTTCCTCCAGGTTGTTGTTGCCATATACAAAGTTATCGTAAGAGATCTTATTGGATTTAATAATCATGACCTTAGTCTTATCAGTATTAACAATCATACCCATATTGGAGAAAAAATCCTTGAGGATTCTTAGTTGGTTTTCAATATCATGGGGACTCCTTGCCATAAAAATGGTATCATCAGCATAAAGAAGAAGATTGATGACTATACCAGTGAGAGTAGGGCCGACACAACTTGCTTTTCCCAAGCATTCTTCTAACTTGTCAATGTATATGCCAAAAAGGGTAGGGGACAAGGGACAACCTTGTTTGACTCTGATATTGCAATTAACCTCTTTTGACCAACCCTCAGTGTTTTTAAACTTATCAATAACGTTTGCATACATCCTTATTGCAACATCCCTCAACTCGAGAGGAACGTTTATCTCTTCCAACTTATTCCAAAGTTTTTTCCTAGGAACCATGTCAAAAGATTTTCTAAAGTCAACAAAACAACAAAAAAGATTGGTTTTAGTATTGTGGAACTCCTCTGCAATGATCCTAAAGGTAACAATATGGTCCACAGTTGAATGATATCTCCTAAACCCGGCCTGGCCTTTAGCTCTTTTACCGTGACTTTCTAGCCAATCACTAACCTTCTTTTCGAAAATAATTCCATAAAGATTGGACAAAATCGGGCTAATCATAATTGTCCTATAATTAGAGGGAATGTTTCTATCCCCATTTTTAAAAATAGGAACAATGAGGTTTTGCGTCCAGGGTTTAGGGAAGCCCTGTTTGACTGCTAAATTGAAGAGCTTGTGTATGTGAGGGATAAGGATTGACCCTCCGATTTTAAATATTTCATCTTGGTAGCCTTCAATTTCATTATCTTTCCCATCTGTGAGTCGCTTAACCTCGAAATCTATGTCATCTAAAGAAAAAAATTATTCCTTTGTAGGGACAATAGGAATGGTGTCCATGGAATTCGGGAACTAATAAAGACTTTTACGGTAGGAATTCCAGTCCCTTGAGGGAATCCTATTATTTTCTTTAGTATTGCGTTTTAGAATTTGTCTCCAGAACTTCTTAGGATCCAACTTGTATAGTTGTGAAATTTGCTCTTGCCTTTTATTGATATAGTATCTTTTTTTCCTTTTAATTAGGGCTTTGTACGTATTGATATTATCAATTTTTAAGGGCTCATTAGAAGCATCCCTTATGGCTTTCCTAGCAATTTTACATTCTTTATCATACCAAGGGTTGGTCGTTCTCTTAATCTTTTTATAGAACACCTCAAAAGAGAACTTGTTAATAGAAGTGGAAAGGGTAGTTGTAAAATTATGATAGAGTTCTTCAATGTTGTCCTTATAAGTTAGGGGGTTTAATTTACTATTTAAATCCTTTAAGAAAATGTCAACTTTACTTTTGTCAAAGCGTTCCTTTGATTATCAAAATTCTCTTCAATGGTGCTCCTATGCATGGAGAATTTTAGAGTTAGGGTTAAAGGTTTATGATCAGATTCATGCTCATGGTCATTTAAAAGGTCAAAAATTGTTATTTGGTTGGAAATGGGGATATCATATATCACATCATCTACAACACTACTACCTAACCCATGAATACAGGTCATATGGTTGCAGTTTGGCCACTCCATTACTCCATTGCAAATTAATAGGTCTTGAGCGCTGCAAAGCTTGACCAACTCAGTACCAAACAAGTTCTCAATTAGGTCTTCAGAAATTCTTTTGTAGCTATTAGATAAAACAAGGTCCTCATCTAGCCATAAAGGATTATGGTTGGACTCATTACTTAAAAGAGTACCTTGTTTAGTTGCAATCCTAGCATTAAAGTCTCCTAGAAGGAGGATATTACCTTTATTTTTCAAATTATAAATATCTTGTTCTAAATTATTATAGGGACAATTTTTATCTAGATTATTTTTCTTAAAAAAAGTAGAATTAACAGGTGCAAAATAGCAAATTGCTATATACATCTTCTTAGCATTGGTGTTTGAAATTTCTATCCAAATGTATTGATTAAGAGGGTCAATCTTATGAAGTTGAATGTGAGGAGAAATGCTCTTTCTAATATAGCAAGCTATGCCTCCTATCCCTATACGGTGGGATTTTTTTGTTCCATGCCCACCACAAGACAAATCTTTTCATGCTAGGGACCTTAGACTCCTCATGCTCCCAAGTTTCAGCTAGACAGATAATATTAATATCAGTAATGATCCAACGTATCATAGGTGGGTGAAAGAAGTAAATGCTCCCAAGTTTCAGTTACACAAATAATTCTATAATACATGATAAAAGAGATATATGCAATTAAATAAGTGGGTGAAAAAAGTAAATGAAAATTTTCATTATCTTTATCCAATATTGGAAAAGAAAAATTTTATTTTTCAAATAAAAACATGAAAATAAAATTAATCTTATATCTAATTTATAATCTATATTATTATAAATAATAATTTTCAAAATCTACTTGAATAATTTCCAAAATCTAATATATTTTATTGTTTGAAAAATCTTTCCAAATAATTTCCAAAATCTAATCTATTTTGTTGTTTGAAAAATCCTCCCCGTTGCCTAATCAACCTTGAAGGGTTATGTTTTTTCTTTAAAATTGTCAACAGATTTTAGACCACTAA
>JZKD02S1809243.1:385186-396530 GCA_000966675.3 Picea glauca | reverse complement strand
TAAGCAGATTTCAGTCATTTGTGATTAATGAAATAAAGTCTTATTTCCGCTGCATCTCTGTGTTTATGTGTATTTCTGCATTTCATTGTGTTCCTACATAAATCCGGATCAAAGGGGTTACTTGGCTATGTTACGAAGCTCGGGAGGAGTAGAAGTAGAATAAAGTCACAATCGACATGGCATTTTTCCAGAGAGAGAGAGAGATCTCAACACTTGGGGTGTGGGAGCTATAGGATCTGTTCGGAAGGAAAGGAAAAACCTTTACGACTCTCAGATCTAGAGAAAGTGTAGAAGGGTTAACCTGGAATCCCTTTAGACTTCACGACGACGAAGAATCTTGATGAAAAGATATGAGAAAGGCTAAAAACCAAAGCGTCGAAGTCCCGAAGTAGATATACACCATAGATCATAGGAAAAGAGCTTGACCATTGGATCAAGCAAAGGAGTAGATTGTGAGTTCGGATTTTCAGAGAATTAAAGTATGTTGAGGGGAGTACTTCCGAAGTCTGAAGTTTCGAAGAGAGAGTAGGCGTGGTGGGGCTAGATGACATCGCCAGAGGTGACATGGACCTTCCTAGAGATGCCACGTGCCACCACCTGAGTTGGTGACATCTGTACCATGTGGACCCAGTGTTCAGAATTTTGGAATTTGAATGATAGAAAGGAAGCAAGTGTGAGAACTTTCGAAGTCCCGAAGTTCCAAAGACCTGAAGTCCCAGAACTCGCATGCATGAAGTTCCATAGTGTGTGTCTATCATAGGATGATGGGTAGACATGGATGGTTGATCCACCTTACTTCATGAGTTCGGTAATTTGAACTTCAAGAGATTGTCGTATTGCGCTTTGAAATTTTCCAAAGGTCAAAGACCCGAGTAGCACCATTTTACCTAGCGCTTGATCATGCCCATGATAACGTGGGTTGAGGCCTGAGAAAAGGGGGATATCGCCTGAAAATTATTACAAATCAGAGCAGAGCTCGGAAATTTCATGAAATATGAACATTTTTTAGATTTGTTTATGAATGCTAAGGGATTTGTTAAGGAATTATGGCCTAACAAATTTCAGTTGTCTGAATGTGTGTTGCAGAAGTTTAGCAAGTGCCAAAACCGATTAGAGTTTCCACTGAGCACAAATAAATGGAAGAGGCACAGATTGCTTCTAGTTCAAAGAATGAATTAAAAGGGATGGAAGTCCATTTGGGAGTTGAAGGATCGAACTTCAATGGGCATGGAGAAGAGGTGGATAAGGAAGGGCATATGATGAAAATCATTGAAAGATTACAAAAATATGCCTAGGCTCACCGAGATGATAACAAAAAGCTCATGAAATCCATGGATCAACAGGGAGAATTCAACTTGAAGTTGATGTAGAGCCTAAAAAGGATCAAAAAGAAATTGGATAAGGAGAGTGACTCAATCAAAACAGGGAGTCACAGGATCCCTGAGAAGAAAATAAGATCAAGAAGTGTTAGCAGGAATCATCATGACTCCTCGAAACATTCCAATAAGGAGGTACGCAGCAGTTCAAGCCCATCTCCTACCAGAAAACATAGGAGATCTGGAGTAATTGAATTGAAGGGTGAGTTGAACAAGATTAAGCCTCCCACGTTTGATGGAGAGAAACAGAAGGAGGAATATGTCGAGAAATGGTTGCTTGGCATGAGAAAATACTTCCAACTGCATAATTGTTCCTCTTATGCAGAAGGAATAATTGTGATGTATCAAATGAGAGGGAAGGACTCCATGTGGTGGGATCAACTTGTGCAGGTGCAATAAATTAGAGAGAAGGATATCACTTGGAAAGAATTCAAGAAATATTTCGAGAAGAAATATTTGACTAAAAGATATTATGACAGAAAGATGAAAGAGTTCTTTGAACTCAAGATGAGCAGCATGACCATTGATGAATATGAGCGAAGATTTTTGGAATTGCTTAAGTATGTTCCGTTCATCAAGGATGAGACTGTCAAGATTCAGAAGTATCTAAGTGGATTACCACCTTCCATTGGTGACAAGATTCAGTATGATGACCCTAAGACTATGGAAAAAATGATAAGGAGGGAGAAATGCTTATATGAACAAGAAAGAGAAAAGCCTACCTTCCAGAAGGGTTGGGAAGATAAGAAGAAGTTCAATAAAGAGTAGAGGAAAAAGGTAAACAAACCTTCCTTTTTCAGAAACAATCATCAGGCAAAGCAATCTTTTAGAGAGCCTAGGAAGGATGAAGTGGGAGGGAAAATGCCAAGACCACCACCTATGAAATGTTGGGGTTGTAAAGGGAACCATAGGTACAGAGATTCCCCCACAAAAATGATAAAGTGAAAGTTGTCCATAATGTACAACAAGCTGATACATTAGAGGACATGGGAAGTAGAATGCCAAGGATATACACAGCCCTGGACAACAAGCAAGTTGAATATCAGCTGCACATGATTGAAGTGGAAGGTATGATCAACAACCATGCCTTTATTATTTTAATTGATTCACGGTCTAGCCATATTTATATAGATCCCAGAGTGGTGGAAAGTTTGCAATTGTTGAGAACCAAAAATGGGAAATCTTGGCTAGAGTAGCTGGCTACAGGAACCAAGAGGAAAGTCACTGAGTTAGTTAAGTCCTATCCAGTGGACATGAATGGACTGAGCACAAAGGTAGAATTGAATGTTATACCTTTTGGTTGTTATGACTATCTATTTGGTATGGATTGGTTGGACCAACACCATGACATATTGGACTGTTGTAACAAGGCATTCACTTTCCTGGATGAAGAAGGAAATCGAAAAACAGTCCAAGGAATTCCCAGAGATGTTGCTATCAGAAAAATCTCAACAATGCAGCTGAAAAAGTGCTGCAGGAAAGGTTGTCAATTATTTGCAACCCATGTGGAGGAAACACCTAAGGATAAGGTGTCGAATATTGAAGATCATGTGGTACTAAAGGAGTTTGAAGATGTATTCCAGGAGGTACCCGGATTACCCCCGAAAAGAGATATTGACTTCTCTATAAACCTGATGCCTAGAGAAGCTCCAATATCAAAAGTTCCTTACAAAATGAGTACACCATAGCTGAGAACTACAATTGCATCTTGAATATCTTCTAAAGAATGGTTATATACGCCCAAGTGTGTCACCTTGGGGAGCCCCGATCCTATTCGTGAAGAAGAAGGATGATACACTGAGATTGTGTATCGATTTTAGATAGTTGAACAAAGTGACTGTAAAGAACAAGTATCCTCTGCCGAGGATGGATGTTCCTTTTGATCAGTTGAAGGATGCTAAGGTATTTTCCAAAATAGATCTTAGATCAGGATATCACCAGGTAAGAATAAAGAATGAAGACATCAACAAGACTTCCTTTAGAAAAAGGTATGGTCACTATGAATTCACAGTGGTGCCATTTGGGTTGTCAAATGTAGTTGTTGTTTTTATGTGCCTAATGAATGGTGTGTTCAAGGAATATCTAGACAATTTTTCCATAGTATTTTTGGATGACATGTTGGTTTATTCCAAGTTGAAGGAAGAGCATGAACAACATTTGAGGATGGCGTTGCAGGAGCTAAGGGAGCACTAGTTGTATGCCAAGTTGAGCAAATGCTTGTTTTATCAAAAGAAGATCCATTACTTGGGGCATATCATATCAAAGGATGGGATAGCCATGGATCCTGAGAAAATTGAGTCCATTAGAGAATGGTCAACACCTAAAAATGTGAAAGAAGTCAGATCCTTTATGGGTCTAGCTGGCTATTACAAAAGGTTTATTGCAGGGTTTTCGAGGATAGCTCACCCTATCACTTCCTTGCAAAGGAAGGAGAAGAAGTTTCAGTGGACAGAAGAATGTGAGAGAAGCTTCTAGTGATTGAAGTAGTTGTTAACTAGTGCTCCAATCCTGAGGTTTGCATATCCGAATGAAGACTTTGTAGTATGTACAGATGCATGCAAAGAAGGAATGGGAGGAGTACTCAGTTAAAATGGATTCGTAATTTTTTATGAATCTAAAAAGTTGAAAGAGCACGAAAGGAACTATGCAACTCATGATTTGGAGTTGGCAGCAATAATAAACACTCTAAGGAAATGGAGGCATTACCTCATGGGAAGGAGGTTCAAACTGAGGACATACCATAACGGTTTGAATTATTTGTTTGATCAACCAACCTTGAATGCTAGGCAAAGCAGGTGGTTAGAATTCCTTTGTGAGTATGAATTTGATATAAAAGATATCAAAGGAAAAGAGAATAAAGTGGTTGATACACTCAGCATGAGAGTGCATGAATTGCATGCTACGACCATTAGCATGTACCAAACTGACATTAAGGGAAAAATTTTGGAAGCTGCAAATGGAGATTTACAGTACAGGGATTTGGTAGAAAAACTACATTAAGGTGAGATGCCACAGAAAGTGGAAAATTATAAATTGGAAGCCGATAGAATACTTTTATACAAGAACATAGTTTATGTACCTAATGTCCCAGCTGATAGAGCAGTAGTTGGGCTAGAGTTGCTCAAGGAAATGGAAGAACAAATGATGAAGATTAAGAAGAATTTAAAGGCTTCCAAAGACAGGAAGAAAAGTTATGTTGATAAGAACATAACCCACGGATATTTTAAAGTGGGTGACCATCTTTTCCTGAAATTAAAAACCAATAGAAGTTCCCTAAGGCTGGGAAACTGCTCCAAGTTGGCAGCTAGATTTTGTGGTCCATTTGAAATCCTAGAAAGGATTGATCTAGTTTCATATATGCTTGCATTACCTGCATCCATGAATGTACATAATGTGTTTTATGTTTCATTGCTTAAGAAATATATACCTGATGCTAATCATGTTATCGATTGGAATGTGATTCAGGTGGATCAAGAAGGTTTCTTGTAAGTGCATCTTGTGCACATATTGGACCGGAAAAAAAAACAACTCTGGAATCGAGCCATAAGTCTTGTAAAGGTCCAGTGGACTTGGTACGGTCCTGAGGATGTGACATGGGAGCATGAGGATGCTATGTGGGCAGAATACCTGAATCTTTTTTAAGATTTTGGAAATCTTGTTGTTGTCGTGTAAAAGTTGCACTGAGGATAGTGCAAAAATAAGGGGAGGGGATTGTAATACCCCACGACCGAGCCCTTGTTGAATTGTAAATTTTTATATAGGTTGGTGAACTGAGTGGTTATAAGATGAGAGGATTATGTGTTTATTAGGATGGTGAGACAGATACCAAGGCCAAGAGCCTGATTTTGTATATGTAATCATGTAGATTATTAATAAAATATAAACATTGTTGCATGTAGACCGACCACGAAGAAAGAGTGATGGGGGTCTAAGCTTCCACAAGGTTAGGTAAGGGAGAGAGGGCTGAAAGGTTGGAAGAGGGGATAATCTTGAGGGCTTAAATCATTGAGATAATAATTTATTGTTATCCCAAAGTGATGTGAAAGCTATATTTTTATCCTAATTTCCTAGAAAAGGAAACCATACTTGACGGAGTGCATGTAGCTTCATGGGTGACATGTGTCGGCCTAGGCACATGCCATTTAACCCAAGAATTGAGTCGTGATGGGGGTTCGGCCTCCCATTTTTTCATCCTCCGTATGAGTTCATAGGTTTCCAATCATCGTCCTTTGTAATTTCCTTGTCACACACCGATAAACCAGTGGAAAATCTGTGGATTGTCCTATTGTTACACCTCAAAATTACTCACTTAAATAGTGTCACAAGTGGTGTAAGTGTCACAAGTGTCGTCATTACCAGTGTTGTAAGTGTCGCATCTTGATCACAAGTGTTGCAAGTGTCACAAAAATCATATTTCCATCTTTCCTATGTCATGCCTCTAACCACATCATAAAGACACTTAAGACAACTCAAAGGCTAGTTTGGAAGAAGAGAAATCACTTGACAGGGAGTACAAACCTTTTGCCACTGAAAGAACCACTAAAAAATGGATTTTGGAGAGGAGCGCTCCCCTACCCACTGTTAAATAGTTCTTGCGCTCCTTGAGCCTCTTTGGGGGAGTGTTTGAGCGCCCTATGCACCCTTTTGGGGGAGCACTACCCTTTTCTGAGCAAGTTTTGGGTTTGTTGATACAAATCAGAGAAGAATCACTCAATTCCTGAAGGTGGGTGGATTTGAATAGATGGTCAAGACATGATCTTAGGGAAAATATTCAACTGAATTTTAGGAATCCTCAACTTATCTCAAAGATATCTCAAGTGGCTAGACCTCTCCAAGGTTATATAAGGAGGTCTCCTCATGGTGAAAAGGAGGAAGAGACTAGAGACTGATACCAAACTTATGATCCTGTAAGTCGTATGAATAGAAGGAGATGGAGATTGAGAATTACATGAAACTTATGATCTCATGAGTGAGATGTTGTCAAAGCAATCAATGTATATTACTTGAGCAAAAGGGTTGGACAAGGAGAACTATAAGAAGTTGTTTCACATTCATCAAAGGATTGTAAGTACTTTTACTTGTTCTCATTAATAATCAATACTTGGTCTGTTTCTTTCAAACTTATTCTTGTTCCATATGAGTTTGTCTTCAGTAGATGGATCTATATTTTAGCTAATCTCAGTAGAGTATTAAGTCCATTGTATTAAGTCTACAAGACCTATCAGGGAGCTCAAGATCGAAGCTCAGCTAGGACTTTGCAAGGACAAACGTCGCTAATAAGGTATATATATTTCTCCTTATATTTAATTTATTAGCTTGATTAGATCTAAAAGGAATTCAGTGTCCATGTTAAGCACTTTTTTGTCTTGGCCTTAGGAGTCTAGAGACCAAGAGGGAATCCACTTGTCTGCAGGGGGATTCACCTACAACAGAAATTGGCGACTCCACTGGGGAGGAGCTCTGATTTTTGTTTCCTTTCCTAGATCTTGTTTTAGCCATTTTCCCACTCATTTGAACTTCTCCATATTATATTTTTTATTCTTAGAATTTGTTTGATTGCCTCTTTATGTCATCATGATCACCCTGATTGATTGAATTTCCTTGATTTTTTGAGTTTCTGGGCATTTTTCTGAGCTTTTGCAGCACAACGCTCCCATGCCCTTGCTACAAGAGCGCCAACACTCCCTGTTGGTCTTACATAGAGTGTTGGAGTTCTCTGGTACCCCTTACACCAGAGCACTACCCCATTTTCAGTGAAAAACCCTCTAGTTTTTCAATTTCTGGGTTCAGTTTTTTCCTTTTGCATTTGTTCAGGGTCTCATACTCTCTGTCCATCTTGGTATTGGCCTTCAACACCCTATTTTCTAAGGATTAATCTTCTTTTGTTTGGATTTTTTGACATTTTTCCTTACTTTTCAATAACTCTTTGTCCTTGACGATTTGGAGTCAATTTGTCATTTTCTTCTCGTTTATCTGAGTGAGTGAAAACTTTGTAAGGAGTTTGAAATGTATTTTGTACTTTTCTTTCTGATCTTTGAGTCATCTTGTCCAAGTTCTTTTTCCTTCCTTTTTATTTTTTGTCTTTCTGTTTCTTGTCTGATCACAACAAGGGTGTCTTTTGGTTTATGTGAAGTTTGCTTCCAGATTGCTTAAATCTCACAACTCTTGAAGTCTGATTAGCATAGGAATCTTTACATCTACTGGTTATCAGTCACATATAAACATTTTAGCATTGCATTAGATTCCTTATTGAGGACTATTACATGAGGTCATTGCATCTTAGTGTTTGACAGTGAAAGGAAAATCCTTCTCCTTCCCTTAATTAGACATTCATTGAAAGAAAAGATTGCTTATCATTTCTTGTGCATTTTTTGGGAACTGAGTCATAATATCATCAGTTTTCACTCTCATACACCTCTGAGTAAACAACAGCCACTAAAATCAATGCTTAACTAAAATTTATTAGACTTTTTACATATTTGTTAGCAAACCTACATTATTTTAAGGTGTAGGGATTTGGAATAGGTTGAAAGGATAAATTTCCAAAGCTATCAAACAAACTTAGCATCTTGCGATAGGGAGAGAAAATACAATTGTCGTATAGGTTTTCTGGGATCCCCCTCTCACATAGGGGTTACGTACGAGGTTGCATTCAGGTGAGTTATGAAGATTATCCCTCTGTGGTTCAACTATTTGTAGTGATCGAATTGTATATTGGGGGTCACTTGAGGGTATACCCACGATTAAGTGTGGGAGCCTCTCAAGTTGATTTCGGACTAGTAATCCTGCCCATATGTTCGGACTAGATTATCAAATGTACCCACCCAGGGGATGACTTTGAATTGGTGACCTTAGTAACCATAATCTTTAGGGTCTCACACAAGGTGACAGTGAAGGGAGATCTCACTATACCTGGAACAGACATTGGTCAAACTTATTTGGGCTCCTTGGAGGGTAAATCTGCAATTACTGCGTGGAATCTTACACCAAGGCATAAGTCCATTAAGCAGGTCACCAACGTAACTGATCCACTCACTCTATCCATGCTCCTTCCTATTTTGATCTCGCGACATTGGATTTCATCACCAACTAGTGGTTTCATTGTGGGAAGGTTTGTTTGATTGTTTTCTTCTAAGATTCATAGCTTGTGTTGTTTGTATTACTTAGTGGAACTTAGGTTGAGTCAGTGTTAATGGAATAAAATCTTGAGAGTACCAATGGAGGAACCCCTTCTCCTAGGGAACCTTATACCTTTCCTTCATTTGGAAACTTTGGTCCTTCGTACATTGCCACACTGAGTCTTCTGAGACTCACTATCAGATTATCGGTTTGGTTGTTCCCCACTCCGGTGATCTCGAATCCTCCCAATTTTTCAACTTCACCTAATACTTTAGATGTTAGTACACCACACACACATCAACCTCATGTCGAATTTCCGCCTTCTTCACCCATTAAGTCTTCTTCCCTTTCTCCTTCTTCGCCTAGTGAAATATCTAAAGCAAATAGCCAGGTTGATCAGAAGAAGAAGAAACAGAAAGAGAAGAAGAAGAAGAGCCCAAAAAGGACCAAGGCTCCAACAACATCAAATGTTGGATCCAAGCAAACAACTATTGTTAATAGTACTGGGAGTGTTGATGAGGTCAACAAGATTAAAATGAAGAGTCTAAAACCCAAATATCTTTCCAGACTTTGTAAGGGTGACCACTTTCTAAGGGATTTCCCTGGTATTTCCAAGGTCTTAGAAATGTGGTCCTCATCGACCTCTGTTGGTCATGCCGGTAATACCCCATCAAATAGTGATTTTAAGGTTGGTAAGAAGAAGACAAATGTCAAATTCCCTTCCATGTTATGCAAAGGTGATCATTATTCTCACCTTTGTCCTCATATGGATGAGGCTTCTTCTCTTTTGGAAAAAATTCAACTTCCAAAAGGTTATTGTAAGATTTCTCCCAACCCATCATTAGTTGATGGACTGATCGATCCGATTCCATCCTCGATCAATCCAGTTGATCAAGTAGTCAATCTAGTTTCATCCTCGGTTGAACCAATCACCAAAGTAGATGATCTAGTCCCGTCATCGATCAGCCCCACTTTTCCTCTGGAAAGTGAAGCCCAAGTGACTGATCTAGTCCCGTCATTAGTTAGCCCCACCCTTCATCTGAAGAGTGTCAATGGGGTCGATCTGGTTTCACCATTGGTCGATCCCACTCCTCCTTTGAAGAGTGCCAAAGTGACTGATCTAGTCCCTTCCTCGGTCAGTCCCACCCTTCATCTGAAGAGTGCCAAAGTGATTTCTCTGGTTACATCATCGGTCAATCCCACTCTTCCTCTGAAGAGTGCTAGCATGGTCGATATGATGCCATCATCGGTCGATCCTACTCTTCCTCTAGAGAGTAAACCCAATACTGCCCACATTTTTCTCATTGATACAAAATCTACCATGCTGGGGGGAATTCCTCCTTCTCTCTCAAACCCCCCTCCAAGTAATGAGGCCATCCTTTTTTATTGGTGTGTGCTAATTGGACCTCATCTTCCCCCTCACATTCCTTTCCATATTATAGTACAGGTTTGTGGTTGGGACGTTCCTCAGACACTGGTAGATGAAGGTGCATCCATTAGTATTTTGTCCTATGTTGCTTGGCACGCTTTGGGTTGTCCTCAGCTTGCGCCAGTTACACAAAATCTATTAGCTTTTAACAGAAGAACTAGTCAACCTTTAGGGAACCTTCCTCAGTTTCCCATAACTTTGAGAGGGAAAACTGTCTTTATCGATGTCATGGTAGTCTGAGGCCCCTTGGATTTTTCTTTACTCCTTGGGAGGGATTATGTCTATGTCATGAAATCTATTGTGTCCACTCTTTTTTGTGTGATATATTTCCCTCACAATGGAATAATTGTGACTCTTAATCAACTTTATTTCATCGTTATTGTCTGGATTACCTCCCTGAATGGTTCTTATATGACGATAGTATTGCCCCCGTTGCATGTCAATTATGTGGTGTTATCTCCCATTAATTCAACTTCAGATGATTTGGATCTAATAGTTGACATGGTGATCTCTTCAATAGGGCTATTGGAGCCTGATCTCTTTGTTGGGCTCTATAGATGTCCTAAAAACAACCTCTATGCATCAACCAAAGGTAGGCATTGGCACAAGCATTTTACTTGTCACCTATGTAGGTTCTTACCTTTCATTTTCAATACCCAGCCTCCAGAGATGAAACACCTGTAAAGGAACAATAATCATAAAGGGAACGATAGTTGTTCTATTCAAAGGAACAACAAAAGGAACAACAATCGTTACATTGGGCCGAACTAATGTTGAATTAATTGCATTGTAGTATTTTCTCAACTTATCTAATTTGTCAACTCGGGGGTCGTAAACTGACGAAGCACATGCAAAGTATATGCAAGATTGAAGTGAGACTAATCTAATCTAATGTTTAAGCTATCACTGAAATCGAATCATTAATCTAACACATGGCTGAAATAGAATCATTAATCTAACACACAACTGGAGTTGAATCATTAATCTAGTTGTGTAAATGAAATTACTCTAAGAATGGGAAATTGCATAAAGGAAATTAATATAGAAATGGATAACTACATGAAGGAAAAGTAGATACAACAAGTGAAGAGTTAAATAACACAACAACATATGTGAGCTCACTCTAATGAAACAATCTTATATTAAAATAACCAAATAAATCTTCATAACATAATAATGAAAGCATGAAAACCAAAACCATGAATCAAAGCTAAGAATCCCTTTCTCTTTTGAATCCTATGACTACTCTAATTCTAATTGCATCCTAATTGAATTCTCATGAAGAGAGAGCACTCTCTTTTATATATGAGAGCCTTGAAGATAAGATAACCATATCATTATTACAGATCCACTATTCTCTCAACCTATTTTCCATTATTACAAAATATAATCCCTTTAAATCCTCACACATATCTCTCAT
>JZKD02S1809243.1:322051-335124 GCA_000966675.3 Picea glauca | reverse complement strand
CTTCTATTGGAAACAACATATGCTTACACCCATTCTTCTCCCAGGTATAAGTATTTTTTCTTTCATCATGTATGACATTCTTGTCATATTTCCATGGTCTTCCCAATAGAACATGACAAACATCCGGATATAACATCACATATAATTTCATCTCTGTAACCACCTATCTTAAATTCCACTTTACATTGTCAACTTTCCATGACTTGATTTCCTTTCTACAACCATGACACCTTTTACAGATTTGGATGTGCAGTTGTCTCCAACTTTCTATTTTCCAACATCTCTATGGATACCAAATTATTAATACTCCCACCATCTATCATCACCTTTCATACCCTATCTCCGGTTTTGCAAGTAGTTCTGAACAAATTGTTCCTTTGGAATGGTTCTCTTACCTCTTTCTCTAGCTTTACAAGTACTTTCCTCATCATGAGTGATCTTCCTTCTTCTGTTGCCTCTAACTTGATTTTTGTCTCCATATTCCTCTTTTGTGCTTCAGAAATGTGAGCTTATCCACCTCCTACATTCTTTCTCTCGGGACATTCCCAATACATATGCCCTATCTTTCCACATGAATAACACTTCACTTCTCCTCTGACTCTTCCTCTTCCTCTGGGAAAAGATTTTATTCCACCATAGTGTCCTCCTCTAGAAATTCCTCCTCTCTCTTTCTAACTATGATACCTTCCATATTTTGGAACTTTTCTCTAACAGTTCATTTGCCTCTGTTAAGACTCTTTCCTCTGTTTTGTTGACTTTGCTTCCTCTCCAAATTTTCTGATGCTTTTAGGTCCACTTGATAAGCATATTCCACAATTCTCATGGTGATCATGTTGAATTCATCCTATATCTCATATCTCAGGCCATTAATGTACCTAGCAACCTTTTCTTCATCATTCTCCTTATGTCCTTCTCTGATTTATAGCTTGTAAAACTTTTCAGTGTACTCTTTCACCGACAAACCTTTCTATCTCAAATTATGTATATTTATAAACATATTTACTTGATAATCCTTGGGTATGAACTTAGCCTTCAATTTAGCTACCATCCTATCCCAATGTTTTATTTTAGTCTTACCTTTGCATCTTCTGTCAACTTGCAATTCGTTCCACCATAACATTGCATGTCTTTTCAATCTGGTTATTGTGTGCTTCACTTTATTTTCATCATCAATCTCTTCATAATAGAAGTACTTCTCTAAAGAACTTACCCAGTCAAGAAATTGTTCTAAATTTAAATTACCTTCATACATTGGGACCTCTACTTTTGCTCTGGTTCCCAGGTTGACAACAAATCTCAGTAGTCGCTTCTCTACTGCTTGTTCTTTTGCAACTTCTTCTGCTTCAACATACTCATTTTCAAATTCATTGACATCACCCACATCATGTGCTCTTCTTTGTGTTGTCTCCATGGCATATAAACTTTCACGAAGTTGTCTTATCTCCTCTTCCATGGTTGCATTGACCACTGGTCTATCTCTATGTCTTCTTGGAGGGATGATTCCAAGTCTTTCTCTCACAAAGAGGTTAATTTTTTTCTAAATACCACTTGATGATACCAAACACGTCTCCTTCCTTTTATTGTTGTCTACATAAAAAATAACGCTCTGATACCACTTACTACAAACCGCCACCACCTCCTAGAGTTCGCATGACCTCTCGATCTAGGATCGTTCTTAGTAAGGAGTCGAAAGAGCTCTCGGGTCCTCTTTAAACCCTAAAAATCTTATACCACATGACTTATTTCTCTTCCTTGCATGCAATTTCAAGTTCGTGACAGTCCTTACACTCCAACGGAGTCTTCCATGTAACCCCAGTCCAAAACCGTGGGTTAACTTTCCACTTCAGTGAGGAATACAGGAGGTTCAAGAGACCTCCTCGTCTAGGATCATTATTAGTAAGGAGTCTAATTATCACTTGGATCCTCTATGAACTCTAAAAATATTATAACACGGGCCTTATTTTTCTTCCCTGCATGAAATTTTAAGTTTGCGAGGGTCCTAACACTCCAATGGAGTCTTCCATGTGACCCAAGGCCAAAAACATAGGTTAAATTTCCACTTCAGTGAGGAATTTGGGACTTGAGATTTTAGGGAGTTTACCCACTCCAATATGCAATTATCCTGAATGTGCAAACTTTGAACTGACAAATCGGATGACTGGCGCTTTCCTATGATAAAAAATGTATCTACACTGTGTGCTATGGGATTTGAAGCTTCGAGAAGCTTGCACACTTCCATGATCACACTCCAACTCTTCCGGATAACCGGACTTCCGAACTACACTGGATCTTCGGACACGTTTCCTCACAAATGGATGGTCCTGATCTTCTCCATATCCCAATACTTCAGGAAATTCATCTCCTCCACGTCACTTACACGAAAACCTTCAAATGAGCGGAGTCTGGAGGACTTCAAGGTTTATCACCTAAGCTACTTACCCAAATCTAATGGCTAGGAAAGGTTTTCCTCTCCTCGTGCAGATCTCATTCACATCGACCTTGAAATTGAAAAGGGGTCTCCCTTCAAAGACTTTTGGTCGCTATTTCTCCTGAGATTTAACACTTGAGGTGACTTGAGCTTCTACACACACCTTGTGCTTCACTGAAACTTTGAATATTTTTGGGAAATCTTCCCACGCACTCTTTACACTCGTCTTCTTGAGACTTCTCAACATTTGACTAAGTGTTGGCCCTATGCACACCTTGAATGGGTCTCCTTGATATTTTATACTCAGATGAGTATATGTGCACTCCTTTCACTCACTCACAGAATTTCACATTATCTCTCCTAAGATTTTGAGTCTGAACATGACTCTACCTTCGCACTCCTTGAGTGGCTACTGTGCACTCCTTGCACCAGTGATTTAGAAGAGAAACAATTGAAACTTACATAATACTACAGGTTCATTCAATTAACCATGAAGTGCACACACAAGCAATAAAACACAACAATACTCAGTTACTCACAAGTAAGCATAAGAAAAGATATGAAAGTGATCCTCCTCTATTTTATTCATTCTACAAAGTATTTACATAGTTCTCAATGACTCTCTACAACAACAAATAACAATTCTCAGCAGCCTCATTTTCGGATAGATTACATATATTTATGCACGGAGGGGCTTCTCAAGCCTTCTTACTGACCACTCTAGTGCCATCACATCACAATTAGAACATTCTACCACTAAGGCTTATTACAATAAATGGATAATTAAAACCCAAATATGAGTCAATACTCAACATCTATAAAATCCCTTAGGAATTTAAGAAATTAAAATCTCTTGTGATATCATATATTGTCTCTTTCCTCAAAACATTAAAAATCTTTAATTACAATGCTTTCAAAACAGTAAATAATGTGCTCTCCTTTGGGATTCAAAACATTTTGAACATGCATGCTTGATGTTGAGTTTTCCTCCACTTTCCTTATTGAACATTGATTTTGATGCTCCTACATCATAATCCTCTGGACAAAAATATTAATGGACTCATGTCCATGAGCTCCTGGATATCAGTCTCAGTTATCCAACTAGAATCTTTTGTTGGATAGTCTTTCCACTTAACCGGATACTCATAATAAATTTTCCTTCTAGTCATCTTAGCAATCCTTTGATTTATAATTTTCTCTATATGTGGCATCTCCGCTATGGGAATCTACTTCCTGCACTGAATCTCCTCCTAACCATATTTCCCTTATGTATGATCTATCTGATAAGGGTATAGGTCTTCTACATTCAATATTGGTGATATTCCAATGTCTTATGGAAATTCAATCTCATAAGTATTCACAAAAAAAAATCTGAGGATCTTACAAGGTCCTACATTCTTCATCTTTAACTTGTTATATTTCCCTTTTGGTAATCTCTCCTCCCTCAGATGTGCTAAAAATTGATCTCCAATTTCAAATTTTACCTCTCTTGTTCTATGGTCTACTCTTCTCTTGTACTTTTGGATGATGTTTTGTAGTTGTCCCTTGATCTAATCATGTAACTTTTGCATCTCTACAGCAAAGTCCTCTGCTCCTGTGCTTCAAAATTCATCGTGCCCCAAATCTCTTTACTCTTAAATTTTTCTTTTATGCATCCCATATACAATCTGGAATGGAATTTTACCAGTGATCCTATTCAATGAGTCATTATACTCAAACTCTGTTTGGGGAAGAATTTGATTCTATTGGATGTTATGTTTAGTGACCAAACTTCTCAACAGGTTCCCTAAACTTTGATTCACCACCTCAATCTATCCATATGTTTGAGGATTATGTGTCAAACTCAAAGATAAACTTGTCCCTAGTTTCTTCTACAAGGTTCTCCAAAAATGTCCAACAAATTTAGTGTCCATGTCTGAAACTATACTCTTAGGCAATCCATGCAATCCTTGAAAAAAAAAATCGATATTTGAGTAGCATCGTTGGTATTATGACACAGCATGAAATTTTTCATCTTAAAAAATCGGTCAACCATTACGAAGATTGAATCATTTCCTCTCTGGGTTCTTGACAATCCCATAACAAAATCCATAATTATGGCATCCCATGGCCTGTCTAGAATAGGAAATGGTTCATATACTCCATTATTCTATTGCTTTCCTTTGGCATATTGGAAAATTTTTCATCTATCCACTAATTTCTTTCCATCATTCCTCATTCCTTGCCAATAATGAAGAACTCAATTTTGCATATGTTTTATCATGGCCAAAATGTCCATCCAATCCTCCACTGTGTTTTTCCTTCAACAAGTTATCCCTCATTGAGCATTTTTGGGATACACAATCGGCTTCCTTTGAACAGCAACCCACCTTGAATCAGATACTCCATCCATTGATTTTTGTCCCTTATCAAAGGGTTCTCACATGCTTCATCAGCTTCCTTGAAATATGGATCTTCCTTATACATCTCCTTGAGGTGTTCAAATCCTAAGGTCTCCACCTGAAATTCCTGCAAGATCAAGCATCTCCTCCTCAATTTTTTTTCAACTTCTTTAGCGCTTCTACTAATATTCTTAATAACAAAAGTAAAATATGCATGAATTCTACCCATTTGGCATGTCTTTGGTTCAATTTCTCTTTTCTGGTTATAAACTGCAATGCGCGATTGTCAGAATACAAAAAAAACTCTTTCATAATAAAATAATGTTTCCTCTTATTTAAATATTGAATCAAAACCTAAAATTCCTTATCATATGTGTAATACTTCATTTTAGCATCATTCATCTTCTCACTAAAATAAGAAACCGGCTTATTGTTTTGGCTTAAAAATGTGCCAATGGATACTCCACTAGCATCACACTTAACCTGAAATGTCTTCCTAAAATATGGAAGAACTAGAAAAGGTTCTTCTATTATCCATGTTTTTATCACTCTAAATCCTTTGTCATCCTCCTTTGTCCAATTAAAATATTTATTCTCCTTCTTGATGGTGTCCATTATAGGTGTGCAAATACTATTGAAATTTCTGTAAAAACTTGTCAATCCATGAAAACTTCTTACTTCAAATACACTTCTTTGAGAAGGCCAATATCTTATTTCCCTCACCTTCTCTAGATCCATCTTCAATTTATTTGAAGAGATTACAAATCCAAAATATAAAAGTTATGTTTTCATGAAAGAACATTTCTTCAAATTCACCATCTTCTCCTTCCACAATCTCCTCAACACCATCTCCAAATGTCTCAAATGCTCCTCTTCAGTCTTACTGGAGATTAATATATCATCCAAACAAACAATTAAAAACTTACCAATTAAATCTTTGAGTACCTCATTCATCAACCTCATAAACGTACTTGGGGCATTCATTAATCCAAAYAACATAACCAACCATTCATACAATCCTTCATTTGTCTTGAATGTTGTCTTCCATTCATCTCCATCTCTCATTCTTATCTAATGATAACCACTCTTCAAGTCTATCTTGGAAAAATAACTAGCTCCRCTCAAGCAATCCATTAAATCATCCATTCTGGGTAAAGGAAATCTATACCTGATGGTTATTTTTTTGATGGGCCTTGAATTTGTGCACATTCTCCAACTTCSATCCTTSTTTGGACTCAACACAGTTRGTATGGCACAYGAGCTCAAACTTTCTCTGATCAAACCTTTATCCAAACAACTCTTGGACTTGATTCTTGACCTCTTCATTCTCTTGAGGTGTCAATMTATACATTTCTTTATTTTTCAATTTTTCTCCTAGAATAAGGACGATATGATGAYTGRTACTCCTGATGGGTGGTAAGGAGTGAGGTAACTCATCCACCACAATGTCAATGAACRCATCCAACACCTTCTGAACTTATACAGGAAAATCATTCATAGAAKTTCTTGTCATAATGAATCTTGGTTTASTTACAACAAMAAACCGCATCTCTTGYTCCTTCTTGACTTCTTTCAARAGTTCCTTCCTACTCATGAGAATTATACTTGGAMTAGATTYCTSTTTGACTCCTTTTTATTCTATTGGAAACAACATATTCTTACACCCATTATTCTCCAAGGTATAAGTATTCTTTCTTCCATCWTGTATGACATTCCTGTCATATTTCCASGGTGTTCCCARTAGAACATGACAAACATCCATGGATATAACATCACATAGAACTTCATATCTATAACCACCTATCTTAAATTCAAAATTACATTGTGGACTTACCATGATTTGATGTCCTTTCTGCAACCACGACACCTTGTACAGATTTGGATGTGTAGTTGTCTCTAGATTTAGATTTTCCACCATCTTTGTGGATGCCAAATTATCGGTACTCCCACCGTCTATGATCACCTTTCATACCCTATCTTCGTTCTTTAAATAAGTTATGAATAAATTGTTCCTCTAGACTGGTTCTCTTACCTCTTTCTCTAGATTTAGGAGTACTTTCCTCGTCGTCAATGATATTCCTTCTTCTATTGCATTTTATTTCATTTCTATCTCTACATTCCTCTTTTGTGCTTCAGAAATATGAGCTTATCCACCTCCTACATTATTTCTCTCAGGACATTCCCAAGACATATGCCCTCTCTTTCCACAGGCATAACACTTCACTTCTCCTCCTCTACCTCTTCCTCTTCCTCTTCCTCTGGGAAAAGAGTTTCTTCCACCATAGTGTCCTCCTATATAAATTCCTCCTCTCTCTGTCTGATTGTGATACGTTCGAGATTATGGTTTGGGCTTCTGGAAATTTTTTCTAACAATTCATTTTCCTCTGCAAAGACTCTTTCCTTTGTTTCATTCACTCTACTTCCTCGCCAAATTTTCCTCTACTTTCAGGGCCACCTAATAAGCATCTTCCACAGTTCTCATGGTCATCATGTTGATTTCATAATGGATCTCATATCTCAGGCCATTAATGTACCTAGCAACCTTTTCTTCATAATTCTCCTTATGTCATGCTCTGATGTCTATCTTATAACTCTTCATTGTACTCTTTCACCGACAAACCTTTCTATCTCAAATTGTGTAGCCTTCTAAAAATATTTACTTTATAATCCTTGGGTATGAACTTAGACTTCAATTTAGCTACCATCTTATCCCAATTTTTTATTTTTGTCTTACCTTTGCATCTTCTGTCATCTTGCAATTCGTCCCACCATAACATTGCATGTCCTTTCAATTTGGTTACTGTGTGCTTCACTTTATTTTCATCATCAATATCTTCATAATAGAAGTACTTGTCTAAAGCACTTACCCAATCAAGAAATTATTCTACATTCAAATTACCTTCATACATTGGGACCTCTATTTTTTCTATGGTTCCCATCTTGACAACAACTCTCAACAGTCGCTCCTCTGCTGCTTGTTCTCCTACAACTTCTTTTGCTTCGACATCCTCATTTTCAGATTCACTGATGTCACCCACATCAATTTCTCTTCTCTGTGCTATCTCCATGGTGTCTATCCTTGCATGAAGTTGTCTCATATCCTCTTTCATGGTTGCATTGACCACTGGTCTATCTCTACGTCTTATTGGCGAGATGATTCCAAGTCTTTCTCTCACAGAGAGCTTAATTTATTTCTCAATACCACTTGATGATACCAGAAAAGTATCCTTCCTTTTCATGTCGTCTATAGAAAAAATAACACAATGATACCACTTGTTGCAAACCCCCACCACCTACTAGGGTTTTCACAACCTCCCAGTCTAGGATCATTGTTAGTAAGGAATTGAATGAGCTCTCAGGTCCTCTATGAACCCTCAAAATCTTATACCACGGGACTCATTTCTCCTCCCTGCGTGCAATTTCAAGTTTGTGAGGGTTCTAAAACTCCAACGGAGTCTTCCACATGACCCCGAGCCAAAACCATGTGTTAACTTTCCGCTTTAGTGAGAAATACAAGAGGTTCACACAACCTCCAAGTCTAGGATCATTCTTTGTAAGGAGTCAAATCAACACTCGAGTCCTCTCGGAACCCTCAAAATATTATACCACAGGACTTATTTCTCTTCCTTGCATGCAATTTTAAGTTCGTGAGGGTCCTAACACTCCAATGAAGTCTTCCACGTGACCCCAGAAAAAAACCTTGGGTTAACTTTCCACTTCAGCAAGGAATTCGGGACTTCAGGCTTCAGGGATTTTACCTGCTCCAACATCCAACTATCCCAAATGTGCAAAATCCAAACTGATAGATCGGATGACTAGCTTTTTCCTCTAGTCAATGATGGATATACACTTCATGCTCTAGGCTTCGGAGCTTCGGGAATCTTGCACACTTACATGATCACACTCCAAGTCTTTTGGATAACCAAACTTTTGAACTACACTATATCTATGGACACATGTCCTCACAAATGGATGGTCCTGATCTTCTCCAGATCCCGGTACTTCAGGAACTCCATCTTCTCCACGACACTTACACGAAAAACTCTGAATGAACGAAGTCTGAAGGAATTCAAGGGTTATCACCTGTGCTACTTTCCTAGATCTGACAAATAGGAAAGGTCTGCTTTTCCTTCGGAGGATCTCGTCCACCTCGACCTTGAAATTTAAAAGGGGTCTCCCTTCAAAGACTTATGGTCGCTATTTCTCCTGATCTTTAACACTCGAGGTGACTTGGGCTTCTGCGCACACCTTGCGCTTCACTGAAACTTTGAATATTTTTGGGAAATATTTCCACACACTCTTTTCAATCATCTTCTTCATACTTTCTCAAGACTTGACTCAGTGTTATCCCTATGCACACCTTGCATGGGTCTCCTTGATATTTTATACTTATATGAGTATATGAGCACCCATTTCACTCACTCACGAAATTTTACGTTATCTCTCTTGAGCTTCTGAATCTAAACACAACTTTGCCTTTGCATTCCTTGCATGGTTACTTTGCACTCCTTGCATTAGTTCCTCCGAAGAGAAACAATTGAAACTTACGGAATACTATAGGTTCATTCAATTAACCATGAAATGCACACATAGGCAAAAAACCATAGAAATTAAATAACACAACATTACCCAGTTACTCATAGGTAGGCATAAGCAAAGATCTGAAAGTGATCTACTTCTATTATATTCATTCCACAAACTATTTACAAAGTTCTCAACGACTCTCTACAACAGAAAATAACAATTCTCAGCAACCTCATTTGAGCATATATTAAATATATTTATACACAAAGGGGATTCTCGAGCCTTCTTACCGACCACTATAGTTCTATTAAATCACAATTAAAACATTTGACCATTAAGTATTATTACAATAAATAGATAATTACAACCCAGATATGACTCAATGTTCAATATATGTACAATCACTTAGGAATTTAATAAATTGCAATTTCTTGCAACCTCATACAATGTCTCTTGCCTCAAAACATTAAAAATATTCAATTATAATTCTTTCAAAACATTAAATAATGCGCTCTCCTTTTTTATCCAAAACATTTTGAAAGTGTGTACTTGATGCTGAGCTATCCTCCACTGGCCTTGTTGAACGTTGATGGCAATGCTCATGCAGCATAGTCCTCTGGACAAAAATATTCATGGAATCTTTTCCATGAGCTCCTGGACTGTCTTTCCATGCTTCTACATATCAAACTCAGTTATCCAACTGACATCTTTTTCTGGATGGTCTTTCCACTTAACGAAATACTCATAATAAATTTTCCTTCTAGTCCTCTTAGCAATCCTTTGATTCAGAATTTTCTCTATCTATAGCTTATCCTCTATGGGCATATGTTGTCTCCACTGAATCTCCTCCTGACCATTTGTCCCTTTTGTATCATCTATCCTATAAGGGTACATGTATTCTACAATCAATATTGGTTATATTCCAATGTCTTCTGGTAATTCAATCTCATAAGAATTCGCAAAAAAAATTCTGAGGATCTTACAAGGTCCTATCTTCTTCATCTTCAACTTGTTATATTTTCCTTTTGGAAATCTCTCCTTCCTCAGATGTGCTAAAACCAAATCTCCAATTTCAAATTTTACCTCTCTTCTTCTCTGGTCTACTCTACTCTTGTACTTCTGGATGTTATTTTGAAGTTGTCCCTTGGTCTGATCACGTAACTTTTGCATCTCTGCAGCAAAGTCCTTTGCTCCTGCGCTTCATAATTTATATCATCACAAATCTCTTAACTCTGAAATACCTCTTGGGTCAATCCCATATACAATCTGGAATGGACATTTTCTAGTGCTCCTATTCGGTGAGTCACTATACACAAACTCGGCTTGGGGTAGAATTTGATCCCACTGGTTGTTATGTTTAGTGATCAAACTTCTCAACAGGTTCCCTAAACTTAGATTCACCACCTCATCTTGTCCATCCGTTTGAGGATGATGTGCTTGTAACATCCCCATCCACCTACAGGTAGGGGCATGCTACCTACAAGCCCACCCTTTGACTTTGTACTCTTATCGATACCTTCTTTAATTTATAAGAAACCATGAGATACAAGATTTAGTGACATGCACAACAATATCCAGCAATCATGCATAATCTAATATTTATTTAAATGATAATTAAAACACATAGTGGAATACATTCATACACAGATAATAATATCACAACAGAGAGAACTTATCTTTATAAGTAGACCAAGGACGTTCCACCCAACCATAGACACCACTGCTCCAAATCTCAATAGCAGTGTCACCCCCAAGCTAGGGATATGAATCCATAAGGACCGTTCCAGAGTGTACTTGGGTTCCCAAACCAGTCATCTCTCAAGCTATCACA
Organism: Picea glauca; assembly: GCA_000966675.3. NCBI lineage: Eukaryota > Viridiplantae > Streptophyta > Pinopsida > Pinales > Pinaceae > Picea > Picea glauca. Next base: position 323,960 of record JZKD02S1809243.1, on the reverse strand, counting down.
GTTTTCCCAGCACCCACAACAATCCAAGTACCCATCTCTCTTCTACCCAGCCTGTACCACCCAAGAGAATGGACCTCCACCCTTCTCTGCCATGTAGTCCCTCAGGAAGTCCTTCCCCTTTTTCCAGGCCCTCCATCATAGCTGGTCCAGAATCTCAATGTTGGAACCCTCAGGACTCGCATTTGTGAGAAAAACAGGGCACAGGCCAATGCATCTCAGACATGTAGGCCCCAAGTCATGGCTGGATTGCACTAGCGACCATTACAACCAACTATCATGTGGATAATTATCAACAGTTCAATTCCCTTTTCCAAGACAAGACATAGGTGAGGATGGATCAATGGATGGGTAAGTGAGTGCATGGAAGGGAGTGAGGGAAAAAATGGTACAAAATGTGGGAGGGAAGGATTGAACGAGCCAACGACCAACGGCCACAACCACGACCAACCCCACAATCAGACTAGGGATGGGTTTAAGTATCTCTAATGGGGAATCAAGAACTTTATGGCCTTCCCCAATAATATCACGTAACCAATCCCCTCCCTTAGGCAAAAAGGGTAATTAACATAGGAATAAACATTTAGCCTTTCAAGCCCCCTCTCTTGTGGAATCATAGCCCCCTATAACTCTAGTCCTTATCCATCTAGTAGCCAGCGATGTGTTTATTATTAATTATGATCAAAACATTACATTTCTTGGGAATACTGGCCCTTTAATAATTTTTTGGGAACTCATGCCTCTCAGGATTGTAACAATACATTATTTAAAATGGGGGTTCGAAACCCGAGGTGTTACATCCCCTCCCCCTTATTTAAAATAGAGATCAAAATCTCAAATTTATTCAAAAAGTTGCGGGTAGTCTGCCCACATGGCATCTTCATGCTCCCAGGTAGCATATTCAGAATCGTAGAAGGTACACTGAACTTTTACCAGCTATATAACTCGGTTCCAAAGCATTTTGACCTTTCTGTCCAATACCCGCACTCGTTGAACCTGAAAGTCTCCCTCTGTCTCTACCTGAATTAGATGCAAATCAATAACATGGTTAGGGCCATGTACATATTTATTTAGTAAAGATACATGAAATACATTATGCACATTCATGAAAGCAGGCAATGCAAGCATGTATGAAACTAGCCCTATTCTGTCCAATATTTCAAATGGACCACAAAATATGGTTGACAACTTTACAACTACCCAATTTCAATGAGCTTTTCTTGGGCTTCACTTTCAAAAGTACATGCTCCCCTACTTTAAATTCTCTAGTTGTCATGTTCTTGTCTACATAAACTTTATTTCTATCTTGAGCTACCCTTAAATTCTGCTTGATCTTAACCACCTTGTCTTCCATGTCCTTGAGAAACTCTGGGCCAAGTACCACTCTATTTGTTGGGTTGTCCCATCTTACTGGAGTATCACATTTCCTACCATACAAGGCTTCAAATGGTATCATTATCAATGAAGCTTGATACCCATTATTATATGAAAACTCAACCAAGTGTAAGTAATCTTCCCACTTAGATGGCTTATCCATCACATACATTCTCAGCATGTCTTCAATTATTCGATTGACCCTCTCTATTTTCCCATCTATTTGGGGATGATATGTTGTGCTAAATTTTATATTTGTGCCAAATCATTTAAACAATCCCCTCCATAAATTCGAGGTAAACTTTGTATCTTGGTCCGAGACAATTTTCCTAGGTATCCCATGCAACCTAGCAATTTCCTTCATAAAAATATATGCAATATTAGTCGTTGTATGCGTTGTCTTCACAGGCACAAAATGAGCATCCTTTGTTAATTTTTCAACCACCACCATGATTGAATCATGTTTCTTATTTGTTCTAGGTAATCTTGTGATGAAATCCATGGTGATCACTTCCCATTTCTTCTCTGGAATTGGCAA
>JZKD02S1809243.1:311804-322041 GCA_000966675.3 Picea glauca | reverse complement strand
GAATCCATTCCCATTCATTGGTGAGAGTGGAAATATGAGGACCTATGTGTAGAGGTGAAGGAAGACCCTGCAGTGATGATTGAGCTAGCTGACTATATTTTACTCAAGTATTTTGAGTTCCCCCTGCTACACTCTAATGAGGATCTATTGAGAGAGTTTATAGAGATGTGGTGTTTGGCTGATAACCAATTCAAGGTGTGGGTCTAGTTATTGGAGCTAAGTGCCTGCGTCAATATCTATTTTTTGACTAGGCTCCCAATCAAGGGATTGAATTCCAAGCTAAGTCCTTTGATGGAGGGTGTGAGGAACAATTATTAGCTTGTGGCCTAGTACTGCACTGGCCAAGAGGGCATGGACGGGGGTTCCATTTTGATCATCGCAATCCAAGACTTGTCCACGTAGGTAGTGGCCACAATGGTGGTGTGGATATATGGAACACTTATATGATCACAAATGGCTAGAAGTTATTTGTAGAGCAGGTGATCCATGGGCCTTTGTATGCCTGGGCCTCTCTAATGAGAGAGGTGATGTTTTCCTAGTCAATGCACTATCACACACATGAGGAGGGGTAATTTTCCTTTGTCTTAGTACTCTATTTTGTTTTCTATGAGTGGATGGTGTTTTTACACCTGCAATTATTTCTCCAGGAAGGAGGGCGCTAGGAGTCATGGATGAGGTGGTGGGTAGAGGTTCTAGCTCACATGGGTGGGTGAGAAGTGGGTTGATACTTCACATGTGAGTTGTTTGAATGGTAGTGGTTAATTATGTAGGTTATCCTCTAGTTTCCCTATGTGGGGATGGATTACAGAGGGGATCTAGGGATGTTCCTCTCCTCTGGCAAGTAGTGGGGTGCCATGGGTAATAACTTGTATTTTTTTTTTCTTTTCTTTTATTGTTTTTACTACTTTGGCTACATGTCTAGATATATTAACGATGGCTACCATTTTTATATTTTCATATGTGGGGTTGATGGGGTGATAGATACCAGTGGTGAGCAGGGTCATGGGAGTAGCAGCAAAATCAGCAATGGCGGCTCCAAGGAAGCCAAAGGTAGTGGGTCAAAAACATGGTTTCCATGATGAGGCAAGGTTGTAATCCCAAAGGCCCCAATTGGATCCAAAGCTAGAGGTCAAACAATGATTTATAGTAGATCTTTGAAAAAGAGTAGATATTCTACGATGATTGACAATAGAGATTTGTGCATAGATAGAAGACCTATGATGACACTCGACATGATTTTTTGTGGTCTTGTATAGAATGGTTGGGTAGATATTAATGAGGATATCATTGATACCTACATTGGGATTGCATCAGAGTGGCACCCACTTCTAAGGTGAGCTACAATAGTAGGATATATTGTGAGGCGGTAATGAGGAGCCCCTATAGGAGGAGCAGGTAGAGCACCCCCAATACGGGGGTATCTTCCACTCTTCAGTCAGAAAATGAAATCTTTCACTCTTAATGTACATTATAGACACTAAAATATACTTCTATTTTTTGCAACAAATGATTCAACTTAATAACATCAATCTCAACTTGACAAGGCTTGATTTCCGCTTTCACTTCCATTTCAAACAGAGTTTTGTGAAAGAGTGGTGGAAATAGAACTTGGTTTCTCTTTCTCAGACTCTTTTTCCAACTACTTTTCTAGGTATTCAATATCTCCCAATTTCTCATCCAATCCAACTTCTAAGTTATAGCCACCAACCTCCTCGAAAGGTCCAAAATTGTTCACTAGATCTACCATGAGGAGGGCCATGTTGCGAGAGATACCAATGACTCATTCTTACATCCTTGCAAATATCTATTTTTCTACATCCCAATGGTTTTTCTAACTAGAATCATCCACTATGGCTAGGGTTCTATTAATTCCTTCTCAAATCAATTTCTGGATCCTGCAACTTCACATAAAAACCTCGAATAAAATATCTATGATATGAATATGATCAATAATTTGTTATGCATATTCCACTAGAATAGTTCATCACAATAGATATTGGGATATTTTGAGATATTCTATTATGAAATTTATTTCCTTAAATCCTAAATTTATTATTACTATCTTAGTTCACAAATTTAAAGAAATAACTAAAATTCAAAATGAAAGAATGAGAAAATGAACACACCATCCAAACAGATGAACACAAGTTGTGACTTGGGAAACCCAATATGGGAGAAAACCCATTTGGAAGTTGAGCTCTACGATATTCTCTCTTTTATTTAGTTATGAAATGCAAGTACAAAGAAAGGGACACTCACTATGGAGTTTCCTTTGACACCATGGCCCAAAAGGATGCTACAAAATATTCTACCTCTTCTATTATTCTCTCAAATACCACTCCTATATTCTCTACTCAACTATGGAACAAATACAATACCAAAAGAATGAAACCCCTTCTCCTCTTAGTGGCTTGGTATTTAACATAGCTTGATAGTTTTCTATGGCTAGGGTTAGGGTTAGGTTTTTCACATGCCTCAACCCTCAATTAATATTAGGTTTTTGGATATTTGAGAATATTATTGAAATTCTACCCATGACTAGCCCCACATGTGTGATTAATGGGGACTAATGTGGAGACAACTTAGTACCATGGTGGTCAATAAGGTAGGTCAACTTGAAGGAGGCATAACGTCTGCATACGAGCTCCAATTAAGGTTTTTTTCAAATTGTTAGAAATATCGCAGTGTGTATAACAACACCAAAGGGTTGTGAGTTATGATAGCAAAATGTTGACCCCCAAAAATGTTGTTTGATGCCTCAAACTAGTTATAGAAGGTTTTGGACCCCAAATTTCCAAACTGGGACCTGCCACTAAAATGGGCCCTGTAAGCCAATTGCTCCATTTTTTCCACCCATAAAGTAAAAAGATATATGAAAATTATATAATGATCCATATTGTATCAACCCTTACAACCCTTAAGCACACTTTCCAAGGAATCAATGGTTATACTAGAAGTCACCATTATTTCCTACAAACAAACAACATTAATGTTGTGAGTAATTATTAATATATGGATTGCACCCTTCTGTATTATGCACCCACTCGTTAAATATTTAAAGACATCAAAATCATTTCTTAACCTTTTTCAAGGAATTCCTTGATATAAGGGTCCCTAGGATTGTACCTTACCTTCACTTCATGTTCAACCTTTTACTTAGCTAGAAATATGAAATATTTTTTGAGTCCTCCCTTGTTGAGCCCCACCTCTTAGGTAACCATCATCTAGCTAGATGATTATTTCTACCTCATAATCACAAGAATCATTGGATACCACTTTAGAGGATATTAGGTTATACTTCAACTCCATTTTAGCTTCATTTAGTCCATTTAAAAGTCTCACCTCATTATATTCAAGATTTGATCCAGATTTATGAGCAGAACGAAATGAAACATAAATTTATAACATTAACACAGTGATACAGTGAACAATAATAGAGATACAATGAAACTTGACTTTTATTCAATAAATAAATCTATTGAAACTATAAAATGCATAATGAAAACAATCTTGTTCGAATGGTGGTAGCTAATCTCTGAGAATAGATGTGGAAGCTATGTGGATCTGTCTCAACACATTACAATGAGGCCTCCATGCCTTTTTAGTACCAATAAGTAATCAGAAAACCCTAGACATCCAAAAACCTAACCTTAGGGGATGACGCACCAAAATTCATGTGAGCCTCAATGGGGTAAGTTGTAACATCAACTTCCCAGGGTCGTAACTTTTGCATGCAATATTCGTTTTAGGCGCGCGATAGGTTATCGAAAAGGTCTATCATATGACTACACATGTTTTCATCGCACTTTGACTTTATTTATAATGTGACTATGGAGAGCCCAAAAAACATTATTTAGGGCCTCAAAACGACCCCGAAATTTTAGGACCTGAAAATCCAGAAAAAAATGCCAATATGAAAATTGTATGTGATCCATTTGAAATAGGTAGGTGGCCACCAATATCCACCTGGATCAATACTCCCCCCTTAGGAAGAAATGGTATCGATTACGTTGAGTTTCACCATCAGATGAGGAAATTTCTAGTGAATTTGACCTCGGATGAGCCACTTTCCTTGGTGCAGGAGTTTCCCTACTTTGGCAACACGATAAAGTTGAAGCTTATGTTGGTGATTTCCCTTAACGTGTGTGTCCATGATCTGATCAGTGGATTCTTGTTCCATGCATTCATGGTTGAGCTCTGTTGGTGTCAATTGTTCTACTATCTCTAAGGTGTCCAATAATGGTGGAAAGTATATTTGAAAGAGGTCCACATTAAATAGTGGGTGCAAGCCAAGAAAGGGGGGAATGTTGAGCTCAAAAGCATTGTCATCCACAACCTTGGTGATGGTGTAAGGTCCATAGTAGAGTGGATGAAGATTTTGATGGGGTCCTATAAGGCATTCTTTCTAAACGTGCAACCAAACTTTATCTCCCACCTTAAACTTGTGTGGAACTCGGTGTTGATCATGGTGATGATTGTACTTGGAATTGGACTTCTGTAAAATAACATGAACCTGTTGGATTCGTTCAATGAATTGGATGGCTTTATAGGCTTCGGTTTGAGCATGGGATGATTCTTCATGTGTGGATTCAATGGGTAGTGCAACATCCATGGGACCGAATGGTTGATATCCCAACCCCACCTAAAAGGGGTTGTGGTTGATTGAGCTATGTATGGCTATGTTGTAATTGTGCAAAAAATAGAGAATACTCTCATCACATGTGTACAGATGCTTGGAATTGTACATGCACAAGATATTCACTATCATCATGTTGATGACCTAGGTTTGGCCATCCATTTGGGGGTGCAAGGCAATGAATTTGGTGAGCTTGGTGTCCAACAGTGACTAGAGGCTCGACCAGAATTTGATGAGGAACCGGTTGTCCCAATTTGAGATGATGGTTTGCGGTATCCCAAAATGTACACTTAATCATTCAAATAAGAGCTTGGCAGTGGCCTCCACTATGATTCTCTTCTTGCAGGAGGCCAAAATCGAAATCTTGGATTATTGATCAACCAAAAAAACACAGTCATTTCTCTACTTCGTTGAAGGAAGGCCCAACATGTAGTCCATCGAGATGGATTCCTAGGGCCTATTGGGAGTAGGCGTAGGGGCGTACTTTCCTTGTTTCATAATGGCCAGTTTGGAAATGGCATAGATCATGCATGACCTAATATACTTGTTGACATCCTGTCAAAGTTTTGATCAATAGAAATGTTGTTGTAACACTTCCATTGTCTTTTCTACACTGAAGTGTCATGCCACCCAACTGTAGTGAGATTCCCAAATCATCTTTTATTGCTCACTTTATGGGACACAGAGATGGCCCATATGGCACAAAAACTCATCCTGAAGATGAAAATTAGTGACAATTGTGTTTTTTCCCGGCATATGGTACTTAGTGGAAAAGTTAGGATCTCCCTCGTAGAGTTGGGGCCATTTGGAGGTATCATGGCTACAGGAGTGTAGCACCGTGGTTAGCGTTTCAACTAGAGGTCGACTGAGGTAGTCAGAGATGTGGTTGGTTCTCCCTATATTATACTTGATGTTGAGTTGGAACTACTATGAGTATGTGGACCACTTTTGATGGTGATCATTCTACAATTTTCCTTATGTTTGCATGAACTGTAAAGGCTTAGGATTAGTGTGGATGACTGTCTCCTTCCCAAGAATATAAATCCTCCAATGGAAGAAGTCTTGTACAATGGATTACATTTATTTTTTGTAATTGGGGTAATTACAGACAGTATCTGATAGTGTCTCAATATGATAGGCCAAAGGATGTTTGTGTTGAGTAAGAACGATTCCCACAACATATTTTGAAGCATCTGTCTCAATATAAAAAGGTTGTTGTAGGTTGGGTTATGAGAGCACCAAGGTGATCACAAGCACTACTTCAAATAATCGAATTCCTTATGTTGTGGCTAGCCCCACAAAAAAAAATTATTTCCACCTCCCCTGGTCACTTGGCTAAGGGCCGGTGCAATATGGGAGAATCCCAACAAGAACCTGCGAAAGAAATTAGCAATTCTTAAGAAGCTTTGAATCTTAGTGAGTGTGGCCAGTGCTAGACAGTCACGAATGACCTGTGTCTTCGCTGGATCGACATGCACCCCATGTTCATAAACAATGTAGCCTAGGCATTAGACCTTGTTCATGCCAAAGGAGCATTTTTCCAAATTTGCATATATCCTGTGTTGTCGCAGAGTGTGCAAAACTTGTTGAATATGTTGCAAGTGTTTCGCCCAACTCTTTTTCAAGTTGAGGATCTCATCCATACACACCACCAAAAATTAATTAGTTAACAACCGTAAGATATTTTCCATCATACTCATAAAATTTGTTGGGGAATTTGTCAAGCCAAAGGGCATGAGCAACCATTCAAAAAGACCTTCTTTGGACTTGAAGGTAGTCTTCCATACATCAGTCTACTCTATTGGGAACTAGTGGTAGCCGGACTTCAGATCAATATTACTGAAGTATTTTTCCCACTTGAGCAAGTCAAGGAGATCATCAATTTGGGGAATTGGGTACTGATTCTTGACTGTGATTTTATTTAAGGCTCGGTAATAAATGTAGATTCACCAAGTCTCATATTTCTTCTGCACAAGCATGATTGGGCTTCCACAAGGTTATGATCTTGGTTGTATGTGCCCCTTTTCAAGAATCTCTTGGATATAGTTCTTGATTTCCTCATTTTTTGATAGAGAGTGGTGATAGACTAGCCCATTGGGTAGTGGTGCATCAGGGGCTATATCGATTGAATGATTGACCTAACAGTGCAGAGGTACCCCATTGGGTGAGGAGAATATGGATTTGTATTCTTCCACAACCTTATCCACTTGCTTTTGTTGCGTGGAGAGACATGTCGCGGAGGACATGGATGTGGTTGCAACCTTGTGTTCACTTTGAGAATGAATCATGAAGAAGAAAAAATCCCTAGTCTGAGAGATGACCTTCCTTCATTTCTTGGAAGAGATCAAAGAAATGGAAATAGGTGGTACTACCTCGGGTATCCTGTATAATTTCATGTCCAAAGTAATAATAACACTATTAGGCCTAGACTCATATACAAGCTGGCGTTTCCATAAATAAGATTGGCCCAAAAGAACATCAAAAACTTCAAGGGGGTAAACATCACACAATACCTCATATTTTAAGGGCTTGATGTCATAGGGCATGAGTCACTATTGGCTGATATGGAGATCTCTCCCTTGGTGGAGCCATCCGATGGTGTACGATTGTGGGTGTGGTGTTGTTGGAAGAGCCAACCGCTTGATGAACTTTGCTGATATGATTATTTTGGCTACCGATATAAACGATGAAGTGAAATGGAGTACCCTTCACCCACATCTATGAATGAAAGAGACACTTACCTTCCTCTAGTTCATCAGGTTCCCCGGGCTGGATCTTGGTGGTAGAAATAGTGGAACAGGGTTCTACGTCAATGATTTGTCTCCCTTTTTCTCGTTCTGAATCAGAGTCAGAACCCACATATGATTTAGAGGCTTTCAACTTGGCCACCAATGAATACTCTAAGTGCCATTCAATGGTTTTATTCCAAGGGCTCTTATGGAACTCGCACCACTACCCAATGTCTTTCTTTGTCTTCCCACCATCCTTAGTTGTTTGTGGCTTAGAATGGTTGTCCTAATACTTTCCATCCTTTCTTTGTCCTTTCATCTATGGGTTTTGGATTCCTTTTCCCTACTTTTATTATGAGGGGTTCACAAACCTAAACTATTGCATCTTTTTTTTAAGCTTATGCTCGATTTTGAAAGCATATCAATAGGCCACACCTAAGGATGATATGTCTAGAAACTCCTTTTTTGTCTAGATGTTTCTATGCATATTGCCACGGTACTTGAGAACCAGATGTCGCTCAGATTCTTTGATACCCAACTTGGTGTGCAAGGTATGGAAGACATTGATGAACTCTGGCACTATTTGGTCCCTTTCCTACCACAATGTGATCCATATTGTATATAATTCATCATAAATCCCAAGTAGTATTTTTCCTTAATCGCATCCCTAAAAGAAACCCAAGTGGGTGTGACTACAAATAATGAATATTCCTCAGTTGCCTTTTCCTCACAGAAACTCTCCCACTAATCTTTGACATGGGGGACAACCTTAAGGAGTGAAAATGTAATCTTTTCTCTATCGGAAAAGTTATGGAAAAAAAATTATCCTTCTAGAAGGTTTAACCATTGGTCTACAACATTTTCATCTATCTAACTTTCAAATATAGGAATATCAAAATTGATATGTACATTGAAGGGGGTGATGCCTCCGCTCGAGGAAGATGTGTCACCTGTTGGAATTCATCAAAGGATTTGTGTAAAATTATACATCATATTGTTCTTCTGTCGCGTGAGGGATTCCTTGAGAAGCAGTTTAAAGGGATCTCCTACCCCATCATCTCTCTTGTATTCCCCCATGGGTGACCATCAAGTTCGGTCAATCTAATATTGCAAAGGCTCAACCGGTTCAAGTCCTAACTACTTATACCATGACCTCATTGGGAACATGCCCATAGAAACAAAGGAAGAGAAAACTGCTCTGATACCACTGATCTAAATTTATGAGCAGAACAAAATGAAACAAAAATTTATAACATTAGCACATATATAAAATGAACAATAACATAGATACAATGAAACTTGACTTCTATTCAATAAAAAAATCTACTAAAACTGTAAAATGCATAATGAAAACAATCTTTCTCAAATGGTGGTAGCTAATCTCTGAGAAGAGATGTGGTGGCTACGCGCATCCTCCTAGGCACATTAACATGAGGCCTCCAAGGCTTTTGAGAATCAACAATTAATCAGAAAACCCTAGACATAAAAAAACATAACCCTAGGAGATGAAGCACCAAAAGTCATATGGGCCCCGATGGTGTAAGTTGGTACATCAACTTCTTGGGGTCGTAAATTTTGCATATGATCTATGTTTTAGGTGCATGATATCCCATTGGAAAGCTATATCTAAGGAATAGACGTGTTTTTATCACACTCTGACTTTGTCTACAGCGTGACTGTGGTGAGCCCAAAAAATGTTTTTTAGGGCCTCAAAATAGCCCTGGAAGTTTAGGACTCAAAAAGCTAAAAAAAAACTGCCAAGATGAAAAATTTATGTGAGCTAGTTGGAATAGGTGGGTTTCCACCAATATCCACCTAGATTAAACTTCTTTGGTAACACCCTCCCATCACTTACCTTAGGATAAGAAAAAATCTCAATCCTACCTCTATCTTTTAACTTCCTGACCAAATAATCCCTTCTAACTTGATATAGTTCCATTACTTATTTGATGGAATTATTTTGAATTTATAGAGACTATGCTAAATTAGTTCTAGATTGAACTTGTGGTTCCTCCATCTGAGATAATTTCCCAAGTCACCTGATTCAAAAACACAACACCACTTTCTTTAATCCAATCTACTACAATTTCCCATTCTCGGAATAGATCTTCACTTTTTGGATATTATAAATTTCCTTAAGTGTGACAAAGGGTTCTTTCACCTCTACATTTTTTCTTGGATTGGAACTTTTGATTCCATCATTCACAAAAGGAGAATCTCACCTATGTGAGGTCCTTTCTTTGGATATTAATAATGATTGTTTCCTTTACCTGAATGGAAATTCTTTTTTTTTAAGTGTCCATACTAATGACACCAATGGTAGTAAAAAGGGATATTTTGATAATCTAGAGGTTGTAATAAAATCCACCCTTCATATTAAATTTCTACTGAGTTTGGAAGACCAATCATAAGATCCATCTCAACACACATTTTAACTACAATTTTGTGAGAAGTTACACAACGATTTGGGTCAAAGAAAATCAACTCACTCAAAATGTCCCATTGCTTATTAGTATGTTATTTTTCCATAGATCAATTGGGATATCTGTAATTTTTACCCACGGGGACTGTAAAGACACCAACTCTCGATTTTTTCTCCAAAATTAATGCTTGATTCAATTATCTTGATATCCTTAAACTTCCTAAAGATGAAATTGATCCAAACTTTTGCTAAGATATTAAAATCAGGAGTATACCTTATAATCGGTTTCCAATTTGGTCAATTTATCTCCCCAAAGAGGATTTTGAGATATACAGACATGAAATTCCCACCTGAGCATATTTCCAATAGTGTTGGATTTCCTCCAACATCGCTCTTTCCTACCAACTTTAGTGTATTCTCCTTTTGTCTTACAACCTGAGGTCTCTTGTT
>JZKD02S1809243.1:272978-308485 GCA_000966675.3 Picea glauca | reverse complement strand
ATGTCCCTTTTGTATCATCTATCTGGTAAGGGTACAAGTCTACTACATTGAATATTAGTGATATTCCAATTTCCTCTGGCAATTCAATCTCATAAGCATTCACAACAAATTTTCTGAGGATCTTACAAGATCCTATTTTCTTCATCTTCAACTTGTTATATTTCCCTTTTATAAATATCTCCTTCCTCGGATGTGCTAAAACATGATCTCCAATTTCAAATTTTACCTCACTTGTTCTCTAGTCTACTTTTCTCTTGTACTTCTGGATACTATTTTGTAGTTGTCCCTTGATCTGATCATGTAACTTATGCATATCTGCAGCAAAGTCCTCTGCTCCTAATCTTCAGAATTCATCTCGTCCCAAATATCTTCACTCTAGAATTCCTCTTGCGTGCATCCCATATACAATCTGGAATGGAATTTTACCAGTGATCCTATTTAATGAGTCATTATACACAAACTCTTATTGGGGAAAAATTTGATCCCACTGGTTGCCATGTTTAGTGACCAAACATCTCAACAGGTTCCCTAAACTTCAATTCACTGCCTCATCCTCTCCATATGTTTGAGGATGATGTGATGAACTGAAATACAAACTTGTCCCCAGTTTCTTCCACAAGGTTCTCCAAAAATGTCCCACAAATTTAGTGTCCCTGTCTGAAACTATACTCTTTGGAAATCCATGCAATCTCACAATTTCCTTGAAAAAAAAATTCATTATGTGAGTAACATCAATGGTGTTATGACACGGTATGAAATGTGCCATATTTTAAAATATGTCAACCACTACGAAGATTCAATCATTTCTTCTCTGGGTTCTTGGAAATCCCAGAACAAAATCCATAATTATGGCATCCCATGGCTTGTCTTGGATAGGAAATGGTTGATATAATCCAATATTTTGATGATTTCCTTTGGCATATAGGAAAATTCTACATTTTTCCATGAATTTATTTACATTGGTCCTCATTCCTGGCCAATAATACGAAGAACTCAATTGTGCATATGTTTTATCATGGCTGAAATGTCCAGCCAATCCTCCACTATGTTTTTCCTTCAACAAGTTATCCCTCATTGAGCATTTAGAGATACACAATCAACTTCCTTTGAACAACAACCCACTTTCGATCAGATACTCCATCCACTAATTTTTCCCCTTATAAAAGGGTTCTCACATGCTTTGTAAGCTTCCTTGAAATATGGATCTTCCTGATACATCTCCTTGAGGTGTTCAAATCTTAAGGTCTCCACTTGAAATTCTTGCAAGATCAAGCATTTCTTCTCAAAGAATCTGCAACTTTTTTAGCACTTCCACTAATATGCTTAATAAAAAAAGTAAAATCATGCATGAATTCTACCCATTTGGCATGTCTCTGGTTCAATTTCTCTTCTCTGGTTATAAACTGCAATGCGTGATTGTCAAAATATAAAACAAACTCTTTCGAAATAAGATAATATCTCCACTTCTTTAAAGCTTGAATCACAACCTAAAATTCCTTATCATACATGGAATACTTCCTTTTAGCATCATTTATCTTCTCACTGAAATAAGAAACCAACTTATTGTCTTGGCTTAAAACTGTTTCAATGGCTACTCCACTAGCATCACACTTAACCTGAAATTTCTTCTTAAAATATGGCAAAACTAGAATAGATTGTTTTGTTATCTTTTCTTTTATCACTCTAAATCCTTTCTCAGCCTCCTCTTTCCAATTAAAATATTTATGCTCTTTCTTTATGGTGTCCAGTATAGGTGCGAATGCTACTGAAATTCCTGATGAATTTCCTGTAAAGACTTGTCAATCCATGAAAACTTATTACTTCAAATACACTTCTTGGAGAAGTCCAATCTTTGATTGCCCTCGTCTTCTCTATATCCATCTTCAATTCATTTGAAGAGATTACAAATCCCAGATATACAAGTTTTGTTTTCATGAAATAAAATTTCTTCAGATTCACCAACAACTTCTCCTATTGCAATCTCCTCAACACCATCTCCAAATGTCTCAAATGCTCCTCTTCATTCTTACTAAAGATTAAGATATCATCCAAATAAACAATTAAAAAATTACCAATATAATATTTTAGTACTTCATTCATCAACCTCATAAACGTACTTGGGGCAATTGTTAATCCAAACGACATAACCAACCATTCATACACTCCTTCATTTGTCTTGAATGTTGTCTTCCATTCATATCCCTCTCTCATTCTTATCTAATGATAACCACTCTTGAAGTCTATCTTGGAAAAATAACTAGCTCCGCTAAAGAAATCCATTAAATTATCCATTATGGGTAAAGGAAATATATACCTGATGTTTATTTTGTTAATGGCTCTTTAATATGTGCACATTCTCCAACTTCCATCCTTCTTTGAACTCAACAAAGTTGGTATGGAATACGGGCTAAAACTTTCTCTAATCAAACCTTTATCCAACAACTCTTGGACTTGATTCTTGACCTCTTCATTCTCTTGAGGTGTCAATCTGTACACTGCTTTATTTGGAACATTTTCTCTTGGAATAAGGTCGATATGATGACAGATACTCCTGATGGGAAGTAAGGAGTGAGGTAACTAATACACCACAATGTCAACGAACTCATCCAATAACTTTTGAACTTCTAAAGGAAAATCATTCATAGAAGTTCTTGTGAGAATGACTCTTGGTTTACCTACAACATTAAACTGCATATCATGTTCCTTCTTGACTTCTTTCAAAAGTTCCTTCCCAATCATGAGAAGTATACTTGGAATAGCTTCCTCTTTGACTGCTTTGTCTTCTATTGGAAACAACATATGCTTACACCCATTCTTCTCCCATGTATAAGTATTTTTTCTTTCATCATGTATGGCATTCTTGTCATATTTCCATGGTCTTCCCAACAGAACATGACAAACATCCATGGATATAACATCACATATAATTTCATCTCTGTAACCACCTATCTAAAATTCCACTTTACATTGTCAACTTTCCATGACTTGATTTCCTTTCTACAACCATGACACCTTCTACAGATTTGGATGTGCAGTTGTCTCCAACTTTCTATTTTACAACATCTCTATGGATACCAAATTATTAATACTCCCACCATCTATGATCACCTTTCATACCCTATCTCTGGCTTTGCAAGTAGTTCTGAACAAATTGTTCCTTTGGAATGGTTCTCTTACCTCTTTCTCTAGCTTTACAAGTACTTTCCTCATCATGAGTGATCTTCCTTCTTCTGTTGCCTCTAACTTGATTTTTATCTCCACATTCCTCTTTTGTGCTTCAGAAATGTGAGCTTATCCACCTCCTACATTCTTTCTCTCAGGACATTCCCAATACATATGCCCTATCTTTCCACATGAATAACACTTCACTTCTCCTCCTATGACTCTTCCTCTTCCTCTGGGAAAAGATTTTATTCCACCATAGTGTCCTCCTCTGGAAATTCCTCCTCTCTCTTTCTGACTATGATACCTTCTATATTTTGGAACTTTTCTCTAACAGTTCATTTGCCTCTGTTAAGACTCTTTCCTCTGTTTCGTTGACTCTGCTTCCTCTCCAAATTTTCTGATGCTTTCAGGTCCACCTGATAAGCATCTTCCACAATTCTCATGGTGATCATGTTGAATTCATCCTATATCTCATATCCCAGGCCATTAATGTACCTAGTAACCTTTTCTTCATCATTCTCCTTATGTCCTTCTCTAATTTATAGCTTGTAAAACTCTTCAGTGTACTCTTTCACTGACAAACCTTTCTATCTCAAATTATGTAGCTTTCTAAACATATTTACTTGATAATCCTTGGGTATGAACTTAGCCTTCAATTTAGCTACCATCCTATCCCAATGTTTTATTTTAGTCTTACCTTTGCATCTTCTGTCAACTTGCAATTCCTTCTACCATAACATTGCATGTCTTTTCAATCTGGTTATTGTGTGCTTCAATTTATTTTCATCATCAATCTCTTCATAATAGAAGTACTTCTCTAAAGCACTTACCCAGTCAAGAAATTGTTCTAAATTTAAATTACCTTCATACATTGGGACCTCTACTTTTGCTTTAGTTCCCAGGTTGACAACAAATCTCAGTAGTCGCTTCTCTACTGCTTGTTCTTCTGCAACTTCTTCTGCTTCAACATACTCATTTTCAAATTCATTGACATCACCCACATCATGTGCTCTTCTTTGTGTTGTCTCCATGGCATATAAACTTTCACGAATTTGTCTTATCTCCTCTTCCATGGTTGCATTGACCACTGGTCTATCTCTATGTCTTCTTGGCAGGATGATTCCAAGTCTTTCTCTCACAAAGAGGTTAATTTTTTTCTAAATACCACTTGATGATACCAAACATGTCTCCTTCCTTTTATTGTTGTCTATAGAAAAAATAACGCTCTGATACCACTTACTGCAAACCGCCACCACCTCCTAGAGTTCGCACGACCTCTCGGTCTAGGATTGTTCTTAGTAAGGAGTCGAATGAGATCTTGGGTCCTCTTTAAACCCTAAAAATCTTATACCATGGGACTTATTTCTCTTCCTTGCATGCAATTTCAAGTTCATGACAGTCCTTACACTCCAACGGAGTCTTCCATGTAACCCCAGTCCAAAACCGTGGGTTAACTTTCCACTTAAGTGAGGAATACAGGAGGTTCACGAGACCTCCTGGTCTAGGATCATTATTAGTAAGGAGTCTAATTATCACTTGGATCCTCTATGAACTCTAAAAATATTATAACACGGGCCTTATTTGTCTTCCCTGCATGAAATTTTAAGTTCGCGAGGGTCTTAACACTCCAATGGAGTCTTCCATGTGACCCAAGGCCAAAAACATAGGTTAACTTTCCACTTCAGTGAGGAATTTGGGACTTGAGGTTTTAGGGAGTTTACCCACTCCAATACGCAATTCTCCTGAATGTGCAAACTGTGAACTGACAAATCGGACGACTGGCACTTTCCTCTGATAAACAATGTATCTACACTATGCGCTATGGGATTTGAAGCTTCGAGAAGATTGCACACTTCCACGATCACACTCCAACTCTTCCGGATAACCGGAATTCCAAACTACACTGGATCTTCGGACATGTTTCCTCACAAATGGATGGTCCTGATCTTCTCCATATCCCAAGACTTTAGGAAATTCATCTCCTCCACGTCACTTACATGAAAACCTTCAAATGAGCGGAGTCTGGAGGACTTCAAGGTTTATCACCTAAGATACTTTCCCAAATATAATGGATAGGAAAGGTTTTCCTCTCCTCGTGCAGATCTCATCCACATCGACCTTGAAATTGAAAAGGGGTCTCCCTTCAAAGAATTTTGGTCGTTATTTCTCCTGAGATTTAACACTTGAGGTGACTTGAGCTTCTACACACACCTTGGCTTCACTGAAACTTTGAATATTTTTGGAAAATCTTCCCACGAACTCTTTACACTCGTCTTCTTGAGACTTCTCAACATTTGACTAAGTGTTGGCCCTGTGCACACCTTGAATGGTTCTCCTTGATATTTTATACTCAGATGAGTATATGTGCACTCCTTTCACTCACTCATAGAATTTCACATTATCTCTCCTAAGCTTTTGAGTCTGAACATGACTCTACCTTCGCACTCCTTGAGTGGCTACTGTTCACTCCTTGCACCAGTGATTTAGAAGAGAAACAATTGAAACTTACATAATACTACAGGTTCATTCAATTAACCATGAAGTGCACACACAAGCAATAAAACACAGAAATTAAATAACACAACAATACTCAGTTACTCACAGGTAAGCATAAGAAAAGATATGAAAGTGATCCTCCTCTATTTTATTCATTCTGAAAAGTATTTACAAAGTTCTCAACGACTCTCTACAACAACAAATAACAATTCTCAGCAGCCTCATTTTGGGATAGATTACATATATTTATGCACGGAGGGGCTTCTCGAGCCTTCTTACTGACCACTCTAGTGCTATCACATCAAAATTAGAACATTCTACCACTAAGGCTTATTACAATAAATGGATAATTAAAACCCAAATATGAGTCGATACTCAATATCTATAAAATCCCTTAGGAATTTAAGAAATTAAAATCTCTTGTGATATCATATATTGTCTCTTTCCTCAAAACATTAAAAATCTTTAATTACAATGCTTTCAAAACAGTAAATAATGTGCTCTCCTTTGGGATTCAAAACATTTTGAACATGCATGCTTGATGTTGAGTTTTCCTCCACTTTCCTTATTGAACATTGATTTTGATGCTCCTACATCATAATCCTCTGGACAAAAATATTAATGGACTCATGTCCATGAGCTCCTGGATATCAGTCTCAGTTATCCAACTAGAATCTTTTGTTGGATAGTCTTTCCACTTAACCGGATACTCATAATAAATTTTCCTTCTAGTCATCTTAGCAATCCTTTGATTTATAATTTTCTCTATCTGTGGCATGTCCGCTATGGGCATCTACTTCATGCACTAAATCTCCTCCTAACCATATGTCCCTTATGTATCATCTATCCGATAAGGGTATAGGTCTTCTACATTCAATATTGGTGATATTCCAATGTCTTATGGCAATTCAATCTCATAAGTATTCACAAAAAAAAATCTGAGGATCTTACAAGGTCCTATCTTCTTCATCTTCAACTTGTTATATTTCCCTTTTGGTAATCTCTCCTCCCTCAGATGTGCTAAAAATTGATCTCCAATTTCAAATTTTACATCTCTTGTTCTATGGTCTACTCTTCTCTTGTACTTCTGGATGATATTTTGTAGTTGTCCCTTGATATAATCATGTAAATTGTGCATCTTTGCAGCAAAGTCATCTGCTCCTGTGCTTCAGAATTCATCGTGCCCCAAATCTCTTTACTCTTAAATTTCTCTTTTATGCATCCCATATACAATCTGGAATAGAATTTTACCAGTGATCCTATTCAATGAGTCATTATACTCAAACTATGTCTGGGGAAGAATTTGATTCCATTGGATGTTATGTTTAGTGACCAAACTTCTCAACAGGTTCCCTAAACTTCGATTCACCACCTCAATCTGTCCATATGTTTGAGGATTATGTGTCAAACTCAAAGATAAACTTGTCCCTAGTTTCTTCCACAAGGTTCTCCAAAAATGTCCAACAAATTTAGTGTCCATGTCTGAAACTATACTCTTAGGCAATCCATGCAATCTCGCAATTTCCTTGAAAAACAAATTCGATATTTGAGTAGCATCGTTGGTATTATGACACAGCATGAAATTTTTCATATTCAAAAATCGGTCAACCATTACGAAGATTGAATCATTTCCTCTCTGGGTTCTTGACAATCCCATAACAAAATCCATAATTATGGCATCCCATGGCCTGTCTGGAATAGGAAATGGTTGATATAATCCATTATTCTATTGCTTTCCTTTGGCATATTGGAAAATTTTTCATCTATCCACTAATTTCTTTCCATCAGTCCTCATTCCTAGACAATAATGAAGAACTCAATTTTGCATATGTTTTATCATGGCCAAAATGTCCATCCAATTCTCCACTGTGTTTTTCCTTCAACAAGTTATCCCTCATTGAGCATTTTTGGGATACACAATCGGCTTCCTTTGAACAAAAACCCACCTTGAATCAGATACTCCATCCATTGATTTTTGTCCCTTATCAAAGGGTTCTCACATGCTTCATCAGCTTCCTTGAAATATGGATCTTCCTGATACATCTCCTTGAGGTGTTCAAATCCTAAGGTCTCCACCTGAAATTCCTGCAAGATCAAGCATCTCCTCCTCAAATCGTTTTCAACTTCTTTAGCGCTTCTACTAATATTCTTAATAACAAAAGTAAAATATGCATGAATTCTACCCATTTGACATGTCTTTGGTTCAATTTTTCTTTTCTGGTTATAAACTGCAATGCTCGATTGTCAGAATACAAAACAAACTCTTTCAGAATAAAATAATGTTTCCTCTTATTTAAATATTGAATCACAGCCTAAAATTCCTTATCATATGTGTAATACTTCATTTTAGCATCATTCATCTTCTCACTAAAATAAGAAACCGGCTTATTGTCTTGGCTTAAAAATGTGCCAATGGATACTCCACTAGCATCACACTTAACCTGAAATGTCTTCCTAAAATATGGAAGAACTAGAAAAGGTTCTTCTATTATCCATGTTTTTATCACTCTAAATCCTTTGTCATCCTCCTTTGTCCAATTAAAATATTTATTCTCCTTCTTGATGGTGTCCATTATAGGTGTGCAAATACTATTGAAATTTCTGTAAAAACTTGTCAATCCATGAAAACTTCTTACTTCAAATACACTTCTTTGAGAAGGCCAATATCTTATTTCCCTCACCTTCTCTAGATCCATCTTCAATTTATTTGAAGAGATTACAAATCCAAAATATAAAAGTTATGTTTTCATGAAAGAACATTTCTTCAAATTCACCATCTTCTCCTTCCACAATCTCCTCAACACCATCTCCAAATGTCTCAAATGCTCCTCTTCAGTCTTACTGGAGATTAATATATCATCCAAACAAACAATTAAAAACTTACCAATTAAATCTTTGAGTACCTCATTCATCAACCTCATAAACGTACTTGGGGCATTCATTAATCCAAAYAACATAACCAACCATTCATACAATCCTTCATTTGTCTTGAATGTTGTCTTCCATTCATCTCCATCTCTCATTCTTATCTAATGATAACCACTCTTCAAGTCTATCTTGGAAAAATAACTAGCTCCRCTCAAGCAATCCATTAAATCATCCATTCTGGGTAAAGGAAATCTATACCTGATGGTTATTTTTTTGATGGGCCTTGAATTTGTGCACATTCTCCAACTTCSATCCTTSTTTGGACTCAACACAGTTRGTATGGCACAYGAGCTCAAACTTTCTCTGATCAAACCTTTATCCAAACAACTCTTGGACTTGATTCTTGACCTCTTCATTCTCTTGAGGTGTCAATMTATACATTTCTTTATTTTTCAATTTTTCTCCTAGAATAAGGACGATATGATGAYTGRTACTCCTGATGGGTGGTAAGGAGTGAGGTAACTCATCCACCACAATGTCAATGAACRCATCCAACACCTTCTGAACTTATACAGGAAAATCATTCATAGAAKTTCTTGTCATAATGAATCTTGGTTTASTTACAACAAMAAACCGCATCTCTTGYTCCTTCTTGACTTCTTTCAARAGTTCCTTCCTACTCATGAGAATTATACTTGGAMTAGATTYCTSTTTGACTCCTTTTTATTCTATTGGAAACAACATATTCTTACACCCATTATTCTCCAAGGTATAAGTATTCTTTCTTCCATCWTGTATGACATTCCTGTCATATTTCCASGGTGTTCCCARTAGAACATGACAAACATCCATGGATATAACATCACATAGAACTTCATATCTATAACCACCTATCTTAAATTCAAAATTACATTGTGGACTTACCATGATTTGATGTCCTTTCTGCAACCACGACACCTTGTACAGATTTGGATGTGTAGTTGTCTCTAGATTTAGATTTTCCACCATCTTTGTGGATGCCAAATTATCGGTACTCCCACCGTCTATGATCACCTTTCATACCCTATCTTCGTTCTTTAAATAAGTTATGAATAAATTGTTCCTCTAGACTGGTTCTCTTACCTCTTTCTCTAGATTTAGGAGTACTTTCCTCGTCGTCAATGATATTCCTTCTTCTATTGCATTTTATTTCATTTCTATCTCTACATTCCTCTTTTGTGCTTCAGAAATATGAGCTTATCCACCTCCTACATTATTTCTCTCAGGACATTCCCAAGACATATGCCCTCTCTTTCCATAGGCATAACACTTCACTTCTCCTCCTCTACCTCTTCCTCTTCCTCTGGGAAAAGAGTTTCTTCCACCATAGTGTCCTCCTATAGAAATTCCTCCTCTCTCTGTCTGATTGTGATACGTTTGAGCTTATGGTTTGGGCTTCTGGAAATTTTTTCTAACAATTCATTTTCCTCTGCAAAGACTCTTTCCTTTGTTTCGTTCACTCTGCTTCCTCGCCAAATTTTCCTCTACTTTCAGGTCCACCTGATAAGCATCTTCCACAGTTCTCATGGTCATCATGTTGATTTCATCATGGATCTCATATCTCAAGCCATTAATGTACCTAGAAACCTTTTCTTCATAATTCTCCTTATGTCATGCTCTGATGTCTATCTTATAAAACTCTTCATTGTACTCTTTCACCGACAAACCTTTCTATCTCAAATTGTGTAGCCTTCTAAAAATATTTACTTTATAATCCTTGGGTATGAACTTAGACTTCAATTTAACTACCATCTTATCCAATTTTTTATTTTTGTCTTACCTTTGCATCTTCTGTCATCTTGCAATTCGTCCCACCATAACATTGCATGTCCTTTCAATTTGGTTACTGTGTGCCTTACTTTATTTTCATCATCAATATCTTCATAATAGAAGTACTTGTCTAAAGCACTTACCTAATCAAGAAATTATTCTACATTTAAATTACCTTCATACATTGGGACCTCTATTTTTTCTATGGTTCCCATCTTGACAACAACTCTCAACAGTCGCTCCTCTGCTGCTTGTTCTCCTACAACTTCTTCTGCTTCGACATCCTCATTTTCAGATTCACTGATGTCACCCACATTAGTTTCTCTTCTATGTGCTATCTCCATGGTGTCTATCCTTGCATGAAGTTGTCTCATATCCTCTTCCATGGTTGCATTGACCACTGGTCTATCTCTACGTCTTATTGGCGGGATGATTCCAAGTCTTTCTCTCTTAGAGAGCTTAATTTATTTCTCAATACCACTTGATGATACCAGAAAAGTATCCTTCCTTTTCCTATCGTCTATAGAAAAAATAACACACTGATACCACTTGTTGCAAACCCCCACCACCTCCTACGGTTTGCACAACCTCCCAGTCTAGGATCATTCTTAGTAAGGAATTGAATGAGCTCCCAGGTCCTCTATGAACCCTCAAAATCTTATACCACAGGACTCATTTCTCTTCCCTGTGTGCAATTTCAAGTTCGCGAGGGTCCTAACACTCCAACGGAGTCTTCCACATGACCTCGGGCCAAAACCATGTGTTAACTTTCCGCTTTTGTGAGAAATACAAGAGGTTCACACAGCCTCCAAGTCTAGGATCGTTCTTTGTAAGGAGTCAAATCAACACTCGGGTCCTCTCGGAACCCTCAAAATATTATACCACAGGACTTATTTCTCTTCCTTGCATGCAATTTTAAGTTCGTGAGGGTCCTAACACTCCAATGGAGTCTTCCACATGACCCCGGGAAAAACCCTTGGGTTAACTTTCCACTTCAGCGAGGAATTCAGTACTTCAGGCTTCGGGGATTTTACCTGCTCCAACATGCAATTATCCCAAATGTGCAAAATCTGAACTGATATATTGGATGACTAGCTTTTTCCTCTGGTCAATGATGGATATACACTTCATGCTCTAGGATTCGGAGCTTCGGGAATCTTGCACACTTACATGATCACACTCCAAGTCTTTTGGATAACCAGACTTTTCAACTACACTATATCTATGGACACATGTCCTCACAAATGGATGGTCCTGATCTTCTCCAGATCCCAGTACTTCAGGAACTCCATCTTCTCCACGACACTTACACGAAAACCTATGAATGCACAAAGTCCAAAGGACTTCAAGGGTTATCACCCATGCTACTTTCCCAGATATGACAAATAGGAAAGGTCTGTTTTTCCTTCGGAGGATCTTGTCCACCTCGACCTTGAAATTTAAAAGGGGTCTCCCTTCAAAGACTTATGGTCGCTATTTCTCCTGATCTTTAACACTCGAGGTGACTTGGGCTTCTACGCACACCTTGCGCTTCACTGAAACTTTGAATATTTTTGGGAAATATTCCCACACACTCTTTTCAATCATCTTCTTGATACTTTCTCAAGACTTGACTCAGTCTTATCCCTATTCACACCTTGCATGGGTCTCCTTGAGATTTTATACTTATATGAGTATATGTGCACCCATTGCACTCACTCACGAAATTTTGCGTTATCTCTCTTGAGCTTCTGAATCTAAACACAACTTTGCCTTTGCACTCCTTGCGTGGTTACTGTGCACTCCTTGCATTAGTTCCTTCGAAGAGAAACAATTGAAACTTACGGAATACTATAGGTTCATTTAATTAACCATGAAATGCACACATAGGCAAAAAACCATAGAAAGTAAATAACACAACATTACCCAGTTACTCATAGGTAGGCATAAGAAAAGATCTGAAAGTGATCTGCTTCTATTATATTCATTCCGCAAAGTATTTACAAAGTTCTCAACGACTCTCTACAACAGAAAATAACAATTCTCAGCAACCTCATTTGGGCATATATTAAATATATTTATACACTAAGGGGATTCTTGAGCCTTCTTACCGACCACTATAGTTCTATTAAATCACAATTAAAACATTTGACCATTAAGTATTATTACAATAAATAGATAATTACAACCCAGATATGACTCAATGTTCAATATATGTACAATCACTTAGGAATTTAATAAATTGCAATTTCTTGCGACCTCATACAATGTCTCTTGCCTCAAAACATTAAAAATATTCAATTATAATGCTTTCAAAACATTAAATAATGTGCTCTCCTTTTCGATCCAAAACATTTTGAAAGTGTGTACTTGATGTTGAGCTATCCTCCACTTGCCTTGTTGAACGTTGATGGCAATGCTCATGCAGCATAGTCCTCTGGACAAAAAGATTCATGGAATCTTTTCCATGAGCTTCTGGACTGTCTTTCCATGCTTCTACATATCAGACTCAGTTATCCAACTGACATCTTTTGTTGGATGGTCTTTCCACTTAATGAAATACTCATAATAAATTTTCCTTCTAGTCCTCTTAGCAATCCTTTGATTCAGAACTTTCTCTATCTATAGCTTCTCCTCTATGGGCATCTGTTGTCTCCACTGAATCTCCTCCTGACCATTTGTCCCTTTTGTATCATCTATCCTATAAGGGTACATGTCTTCTACAATCAATATTGGTTATATTCCAATGTCTTCTGGCAATTCAATCTCATAAGCATTCGCAAAAAAAATTCTGAGGATCTTACAAGGTCCTATCTTCTTCATCTTCAACTTGTTATATTTTCCTTTTGGAAATATCTCCTTCCTCAAATGTGCTAAAACCAAATCTCCAATTACAAATTTTACCTCTCTTCTTCTCTGGTCTACTCTGCTCTTGTACTTCTGGATGTTATTTTGAAGTTGTCCCTTGGTCTGATCACATAACTTTTGCATCTCTGCAACAAAGTCCTCTGCTCCTGCGCTTCATAATTCATATCATCCTAAATATCTTAACTCTGAAATACCTCTTGGGTTAATCCCATATACAATATGGAATGGACATTTACCAGTGCTCCTATTCGGTGAGTCACTATACACAAACTCGGCTTGGGGTAGAATTTGATCCCATTGGTTGTTATGTTTAGTGACCAAACTTCTCAACAGGTTCCCTAAACTTAGATTCACCACCTTAGCTTGTCCATCCGTTTGAGTATGATGTGCTTGTAACATCCCCATCCACCCACAGGCAGGGGCATGCTACCTACAAGCCCACCCTTGGACTTCGTACTCTTACCGATACCTTCTTTAATTTATAAGAAAGCATAAGATACAATATTTAGCGACATGCACAACAATATCCAGTAATCATGCATAATCTAATATTTAATTAAATGATAATTAAAACACATAGTGGAATACATTCATACATAGATAATAATATCACAACAGAGAGAACTTATCTTTATAAGAATACCAAGGACATTCCACCCAACCGTAGACACCACTGCTCCAAATCTCAATAGCAGTGTCACCCCCAAGCTAGGGATATGAATCCATAAGGACCGTTCCAGAGTGTACTTGGGTTCCCAAACCATTCATCTCTCAAGCTATCACAGTTTTCCCAGCACCCACAACAATCCAAGTGCCCAACTCTCTTCTACCCATCTTGTACCACCCAAGAGAATGGACCTCCACCCTTCTCTTCCATGTAGTCCCTCAGGAATTCCTTCCCCTTTTTCCAGGACCTCCATCATAGCTGGTCCAGAATCTCAATGTTGGAACCCTCATGACTCACATTTGTGAGAAAAACAGGGCACAAGCCAATGCATCTCAGACATGCAGGCCCCAAGTCATGGCTGGATTGCACCAGCAACCATTACAACCAACTATCATGTGGCTAATTATCAACAGTTCATTTTCCTTTTCCAAGACAAGACATAGGTGAGGATGGATCAATGGATGGGTAAGTGAGTGCATGGAAGGGCGTGAGGGAAAAAATGGTACGAAATGTAGGAGGGAAGGATCGAACGAGCCAACGACCAATGACCACAACCACGACCAACCCCACAATCAGACTAGGGATGGGTTTAAGTATCTCTCATGGGGAATCAAGAACTTTATGGCCTTCCCCAATAATCTCACGTAACCAATCCCCTCCCTTAGGAAAAAAGGGTAATTAACATAGGAATAAACATTTAGCCTTTTAAGCCCCCTCTCTTGTGGAATCATAGCCCCCTATAACTCTAGTCCTTATCCATCTAGTAGCCAACGATGTGTTTATTATTAATTATGATCAAAACATTACATTTCTTGGGCATACTGGCCCTTTAATAATTTTTTGGGCACTCATGCCTCTCAGCATTGTAACAATACATTATTTAAAATGGGGGTTCGAAATCCAAGGTGTTACATCCCCTCCCCCTTATTTAAAATAGAGATCAAAATCTCAAATTTATTCAAAAAGTTGTGGGTACTCTACCCACATGGCATATTCATGCTCCCAGGTAGCATCTTCAGAATCGTAGAAGGTACACTGAACTTTTACCAGCTATATAACTCGGTTCCAAAGCATTTTGACCTTTTTGTCCAATACCCGCACTCGCTGAACCTGAAAGTCTCCCTCCGTCTCTACTTGAATTAGATGCAAATCAATAACATAGTTAGGGCCATGTACATATTTCTTTAGTAAAGATACATGAAATACATTATGCACATTCATGGAAGCAGGCAATGCAAGCATGTATGAAACTAGCCCTATTATGTCCAATATTTCAAATGGACCACAGAATATGGTTGACAACTTTGTGCAACTACCCAATTTCAATGAGCTTTTCTTGGGCTTCACTTTCAAAAGTACATTCTCCCCTACTTTAAATTCTCTAGTTGTCATGTTCTTGTCTACATAAACTTTATTTCTATATTGAGCTGCCTTTAAATTCTGCTTGATCTTAACCACCTTGTCTTCCATGTCCTTGAGAAACTCTGGGCCAAGTACCACTCTATTTGTTGGGTTGTCCCAGCTTACTGGAGTATCACATTTCCTACCATACAAGGCTTCAAATGGTCTCATTCTCAATGAAGCTTGATACCCATTATTATATGCAAACTCAACCAAGTGTAAGTAATCTTCCCACTTAGATGGCTTATCCATCACATACATTCTCAGCATGTCTTCAATTATTTGATTGACCCTCTCTATTTTCCCATCTGTTTGGGGATGATATGTTGTGCTAAATTTTATATTTGTGCCAAATCCTCTAAACAATCCCCTCCATAAATTCGAGGTAAACTTTGTATCTCGGTCCGAGACAATTTTCCTAGGTATCCCATGCAACCTAGCAATTTCCTTCATGAAAATATATGCAATATTAGTCGTTGTATGCGTTGTCTTCATAGGCACAAAATGAGCATCCTTTGTTAATTTTTCAACCACCACCATGATTGAATCATGTTTCTTATTTGTTCTAGGTAATCCTGTGATGAAATCCATGGTGATCACTTCCCATTTATTCTCTGGAATTGGCAATGGTTGCAGAAAACCCATTGGGTGCCTATGCTTAGCCTTCACCTTCTGACATTCCATACATCAAGTGATGTAATCGACAACATCCTTCTTCATTACTGACCAAAAGAATTGGCTTCTTACTACTTTAAATATTTTCTCGTAACCAGGATGTCCAGCATAAGGAACATCATGCATTTCCTTCAGTACCAAATTCCTCAGTTCTCTGGAACTAGGAACATAGATTATGTTTTTATGCATGAGTAATTCGTCTTCCTTTATCTCATACTTATTTATTTATTTTTGCACATCTCCTTGCTATAAGTTTTCCTTTACTTGTAGGTAATGTTGATCTGTAACAAGATCATCTAAAAATTTTCTCTTCAAGTCTGACTGATGCATATTGATAGCAGTAGCATGCATGAGATGCACTCTTCTACTAAGTGCATCAGCAAATTTATTCTCCTTTCCCTTGATATGCTTGATATCGAAGTCATATTCACTTAAAAATTCCATCCATCTTGTTTTCCTAGCATTCAAGTTCAGTTGTTCAAAAATATACTTCACGCCAATGTGGTCTGTCATTAATTTGAATTTCTTCCCCATGAGATAATGCCTCCACATCCTCAAGGCGTGGACAATGGCAGCGAGTTCCAAGTCGTGGGTGGAATATTTCCTCTCATGTTCCTTAAGCTTTATGGACTCATATCCAATGATATGTCCATTTTTTGTGAGGACTCCCCCAAGTCCTTTCTTACATGTTTCTGTACATACCACAAAACTTTCATTTGGGTTAGCAATCTTTAACACAGGTGCACTAGTAAGTAATTCCTTCAACAAATTAAAATTCTTTTCACACTTGAGTGTCCATTCAAATTTAGTTCCCTTCTTTTGCAAGGAAGTGATGGGATGAGAAATCTTAGAGAACCCTGCTATGAACCTTCTATAGTATCCATCTAATCCCATAAAAGATCTGACGTCTGACACATTACTGGGTGTTGGCCATCCTCCAATGGATTTGATCTTCTCTGGATCTACTGCTATGCCCTAATCTAAAATAATGTGTCCCAAGTAATGAATCTACTTTTGATAGAAAGAACACTTACTCAACTTGGCATAAAACTCATGTTCTCTTAGTACTTTCTATACCAGTCTTAAGTGATGTTCATGCTCCTCTTCAGACTTAGAATAGATAATTATGTCATCTAGGAACACTATGACAAACTTATCCAAATAATTTCTGAATGTGCCATTCATTAAGCACATGAATACAATTGTTGCATTGGTCAGTCCAAATGGCACCACTACAAATCCATAATTCCCATACCTAGTCCTAAAGGTTGTCTTATGAATGTCTTATTCCTTGATTCTTACCTGATGGCATCCTTACCTCAGTTCAATTTTTGAAAATATCTTTGCTCATCTTAGCTGATCAAAGAGGTCATCAATTCAGGGAAGAGGATACTTGTTCTTTATAGTGCACTTGTTCAGATGTTGGAATTCAATACACAGCCTCAAGGTTCCGTCCTTATTTTTGACAAAAAGTATTGGTTCTCCCCAATGTGAAACACTTGGATGTATTTACCCTTTCTTCAACAATTCCTACAACTGCATTTGTAATTCTTTTAACTCTGGTGTGCTCATTTTGTAAGGTGTTTTTGACACCAGGGAAGCTCCTAGCACTAAATCAATTGAGAAATATATCTCCCTTCTTGGTGGAAATATATCTCCTTTCTTTGTAGCTCCGCACTTCCATCTTCAGACTTCTTACCGTTTCTATTAATTTTCCATGATCTCATTTTCCCTTGCGTCCATTGGACTCTATCTCTACATTACCAACTCTGGTATTCTGGCCTTCAACCTCCTTACCATGAATGGAGGCTCCCTCGCCTTCTTCCATTTCCTCAATATGCATCTTGAGTCGATGTGCTTAAGCCCCTTAATTCTGCAAAATGTGCAAGCGACCATTTTGTCAGAATTATGCATATGGTAAGCAAAATTTTCAACAATGCTATAGTTACTTTTGCTTCTTAATGCATACCCCCTTCTCTCCCAAGGCTATGTGACTTCCCATTCAAGGTTATTCAATCCCAAGCCAAATTGTCTCTCTGAAACCTTGATGGTTTCTCTCTGTATCTAAACACAGGCCCTTCCGTCTTTCTGGTGCAGGTCTGATGGCCCTGCGACCTTCTCCTTCGCCCTTGCGAAAATATCAGAGTTGACACTAGCTCCTTTTCTCTTGGCCCCTCCTTAGATGTGACCTTAGGTGTTGACCTCACGCAGATGCGCTATTGCGGCCACACTCAAAGGTGGTTTGGAACCAAACTACTTTTCACCCCATAATTCACCTCAAGCCACCACGTGTCCTTTTTCCAAAATTGTGGTCTTGATTGCGGCCCGACCTTGGCTTCGTAAAGCCCGAGAACCTCCTATCCCCACAATGTGAGGTGACCATTTATCTTGCAATCTTGAAGGTGCTTCTAAACAGACGACCAATATCTACCTCTTGGGAACCAACAATTCTGATTTACCTCTCCCAAATCGATGGTTGTGGTCATTTCGAAATTCTGGACTTCAGAATTCTCAATTCTCAAAATTTACTTCCCTCGAAATACACAGGATTCTACCATGTGTCCTTTTGAATTGGATGGTGGGGAATTACTTCCAATGATTGGACGATCGTTGTTTACTTCAGTTCCTTACCTGGAATCCACAACTTCATGCCACCTATTCTCCTGATCTGACAGTTCAGGTCTACTTCGGACGATCCAACAATCGACATTTACTTTGGGTCTCCGGCTCTCTGCACTTCAGGAGTTTCAACTCTCAACTAAAAAATCTCGGAGCAATTTCTCTGGAGTCCACGATCCGTCACCACATAGAAAAATACTGTAAGCAGACACGTTGTCCAATTAGGGGAGTGAAACATGTCACGTCCTAGCTGAAATTTCAATCATTTGCATGCTCAAAACTTACTGACATGTGGTGCACACCCCCTGTATCCACGTCATCCCTGGTGACGTCAACAAGCCACGTCACTTTGGAAATTATGGGGTCCACATCACCTCCTGATGACATCATCGTGCCCCACTACTTTGTCTCTTTGGGCTTCGGGACTTCAGGAGTTTCCACACTAACACACTTCCAATTCTTTCGAACTTTGATTTCTCGAACCGAACAAACTATCCCCATGTGTCTCCCTTATCGGACGACCCATATTAACCCTGGACTTTGGGACTTTGGAAGTTACCGCTGCAAGGATCAACGACTTCCATTCCTTCGGGCCTTTGGACTTTGGAAAAATCAAGTAAGTTTTTCCGATTTTTTTTTATCCTAAGTTTGCGATCTACTGACATGTGTCTCCCATGGATCGACAACTATGATTTCTTTGGGTCTTAGAATTTTGGAAATATCAACTTTCAACCTTCTCTTTTCCCCGAAGTATGCATATTTTTGTCATGTGTCCTCCTAGATCAGACGGTTGAGATTCACTTCGGCTCTCCGGGCTTCGGAAATCTCAATTCTCAACTTCTCCTCACTCGCTCTTTCCCTGAGTGCTTTCACCCAGAGCACACGATCGGTTGATGCATGTCCTCCTATGGATCGACGTTTCCCAACTACTTTGGCTATTCATAGTTTTGATGATCGATCACTCCAAGTCACATCCCTGCATGCCTTTCAATTTTCAGGGGCACGCATCGATGGTTTGGAGTAACCCTCTTTTCGCCCCGCAATTCTCCTGATGCTGACATGTAACCCCTTGGTGAAACTGTTGTTTGGATTGCGGGATCACCTTGGGAAAGTATATCTCATGTAACTTGGTTCCCTGCAATGCATCATATCCGTTGATCTCTCTCTCCCATGGGAAATGACAGTTCTGACCTTATCCCTTGCTTCCTTTTCATCGAACGACCCTTGTTCACCTATCCTCGGATCCAACAATCACGGATCTCTCCTAATCCTATAGTGGCAATCACTCCCGAATTCAAATATGGACAATCACAATCCTTTGAACCCCTTACAACGGGTCTCTGATGTTATATATCCTACAGATATTCTGCAACGCCATTCCTCCTGAGCTTTTCAACTTCACGGTCAAAATTTGATCTCAACCTTGAGACTCTGACCAATAGACCCGTCCCATATCGGCCCGGTGTTTCAACCAGAAGCTCTGATACAAATATGTAACATCCCCAGCCACCCACAGGCAAAGGTATTCTACCTACAAGCCCACCCTTGGACTTCGTACTCTTATCGATACCTTTTTTAATTTATAAAAACTCATAAGATACAAGATTTAGCAACATTCATAGCAATATCCAGCAAGCATGAATAATCTAAGATTTAGTTAAATGATAATTAAAACACACAACAGAATATATTCATACACAGATAATAATATCACAATAGAGAGAACTTATCTTTATAAAAATGTGACACCAACTGGCTACATACCAAGGACATTCCACCCAACCGTAGACACCACTACTCCAAATATCAACAGCAGTGTCACCCCCAATCTAGGGCTATGAATCCACAAGGATGGTTCTAGAGTGTACTTGGGTTCCCAAACTAGTCATCTCTCAAGCTCTCACAGGTTTCCCAACACCCACAACAATCCAAGTACCCAGCTCTCTTCTACCCAACCTATACCGCCCAAGAGAATGGACGTCCACACTTCTCTTCCACACAGTCCCTCAAGCATTCCTTCTCCTTTTTCAAGGGACTCCAGCATAGCTGGTCCAGAATCTTCATGATGTAACCCTTAGGAGTCACAGTTGTGAGAAAAATAGGGCACATGCCAACGCATCTCAGACATGTAGGCCCTAATTCATGGCTAGATTGCACCAACAACCATTACAACCAACTATCCCATGGATAATTCTCAGCAGTTCCTTTCCCTTTTCCAATCCACGATGCAGGTGAGGATGGATCAATGGATGGGTAAGTGAGTGCATGGAAGGGCGCGAGGGAAAGAATGGTACGAAATTCAGGAGGGAAGGAGCAGACGAGCCAATGACCAATGATCACGACCACGAATAACCCCACAATCAGACTAGGGATGGGTTTAAGTATCTCTCATGGGGAATCAATAGCATCTTGGCCTTCCCCAAGAAGCTCACATAATCGATCCCCTCCCTTAGGAAAAAAGGGTAATTAACATAGGAATAAACATTTATCCCCTCAATCCCCCTCTCTTGTGGAATCATAGCCCCCTATAACTCTAGTCCTTGTTCATCTAGCATCCAACAATTTGTTTATTATTAATGATGATCAAAACATTAAATTTCTTGGGCGTACTGGCCCTTTAATAATTGTTTGGGCACTCAGGCCTCTCAACATTGTAACAATACATTATTTAAAATGGGGGTTCCAAACCCGGGGTGTTACAGTCCTGAACTAAAAGACAAAATTGTCCCTAGTTTCTTCCACAAGGTTCTCCAAAAATGTCCCACAAATTTAGTGTCCCTGTCTAAAACTATACTCTTCAGCAATCCATGCAATCTCACAATTTCCTTGAAAAAAAAAATTACTATGTGAGTAGCATCATTAGTCTTATGAAATGGTATGAAATATGGCATCTTCGAAAAATTTTCAACCACTACGAAGATTGAATCATTTCCTCTCTGGGTTCTTGGAAATCCTAGAACAAAATCTATAATTATGGCATCCCATGGCCTGTCTGGAATAGGGAATGGTTGATATAATCCAGTATTTTGTTTCTTTCCTTTGGCATATTGGATATTTCTTCATCTATCCACAAATTTCTTTACGTCGATCCTCATTCTTGGCCAATAATATGAATAACTCAATTGTGCATATGTTTTATCATGGCCGAAATGTCCAACCAATCCTCCACTATGTTTTTCCTTCAACAAGTTATGCCTCATTGAGAATTTAGGGATACACAATTGGATTCATTTGAACAACATCCCACCTTGGATCAGATACTCCATCCACTGATTTATGTCCCTTGGCAAAGGTTTCTCACATGCTTCGTAAGCTTCCTTGAAATCTGGATCTTCCTAATACATATCCTTGAGGTGTTCAAATCCTAAGGTCTCCACTTGAAATTCCTTCAAGATCAAGCATCTCCTGCTCAAAGCATATGCAACTTGGTTAGCGCTTCCACTAATATTCTTAATAAAAAAAGTAAAAGTATGCATGAATTCTACCCATTTGGCATGTCTCTAGTTCAATTTCTCTTGTATGGTTATAAATTGCAATGCTTGATTGTCAGAATATAAAACAAACTCTTTTGGAATAATATAATGTCTCCACTTATTTAAATCTTGAATAACAACATTAAATTCCTTATAATACATGGAATACTTCCTTTTAGCATCATTCATCTTCTCATTGAAATAAGAAACCGACTTATTGTCATGGCTTAAAACTGCGCCAATGGATACTCCACTGGCATCACACTTAACCTTAAAGTTCTTCTTAAAATATGGCAGAACTAGAATAGGTTGTTATGTTATGATGATTTATCTTTTCTCTTAGCACTATAAATATTTTCTCGGCCTCCTCTATCCAATTAAAAGATTAATTCTCCTTCTTTATGGTGTCCAGTATAGGTGTGCAAATGCTACTAAAATTCCTAATGAATTTCCTGTAAAAACTTACCAATCCATGAAAACTTCTTACTTCAAATACACTTCTTGGAGAAGTCCAATATTTGATTTCCCTCATCTTCTCTAGATCCATATTCAATTCATTTTAAGAGATTACAAATCCCAAATATACAAGTTTTTCTTTCATGAAATAAAATTTCTTCAAATTCACCAACAACTTCTTCTGTTGCAATCAACTCAACACCATATCCAAATGTCTCAAATGCGCCTCTTCATTCTTACTCAAGATTATGATATCATCCAAATAAACAATTAAAAACTTACCAATATAATCTTTGATTACTTCATTCATCAACCTCATAAACGTACTTGGGGCAATTGTTAATCCAAATGACATAACCAACCATTCATACAATCCTTCATTTGTCTTGAATGTTGTCTTCCATTCATCTCTCTCTCTCATTATTATCTCATGATAACCACTCTTCAAGTCTATATTGGAAAAATAAATAGCTCTACTCAAGCAATCCATTAAATCATCCATTATGGGTAAAGGAAATATATGAATGATGGTTATTTTGGTGATGGTTCTTGAATATGTGCACATTCTCCAACTTCCATCCTTGTTTGGAATCAACACAGTTGGTATGGCACACAAGCTCAAACTTTCTCTGATCAAACCTTTATCCAACAACACTTGGACTTGATTCTTGATCTCTTCATTCTCTTGAGGTGTCAATCTATACGTTGCTCTATATGGAAAATTTTCTCCTGGAATAAGGTCGATATGATGATTGATACTCCTGATGGGAGCTAAGGAGTGAGGTAACTCATCCACCATAATGTCAACAAACTCATCCAACAACTTATAAACTTCTACACAAAAATAATTCATAGAAGTGCTTGTGAGAATGACTCTTGGTTTACCTACAACAACAAACTGCATTTGTTGTTCCTTCTTGAATTCTTTCAAGAGTTCCTTCCCACTCATGAGAAGTATGCTTGGACTAGATTCCTCTTTGACTCCTTTGTCTTCTATTGGAAACAACATATGCTTACACCCATTCTTCTCCAAGGTATAAGTATTCTTTCTTCCATCATGTATGACATTCCTGTCATATTTCCACGGTCTTCCCAATAGAACATGGAAAACATCCATGAAGATAACATCACATAGAACTTCATCTTTGTAACCACTTATCTTAATTTAAGCTTTACATTGTCGACTTACCATGACTTGATGTCCTTTTTACAACCACGACACCTTGTACGGATTTGGATGTGTATGTGTATCCAGATTTAGATTTTCCACCATCTTTGTGGATACCAAATTATCAATACTCCCACTATCTATGATCACCTTCCAAGCCCTATCCCTCGTCTTGCAAGAAATTATGAATAAAATATTCCTCTAGACTGGTTCTCTTACCTATTTCTCTGGCTTTATGAGTACTTTCCTCATCATGAGAGATCTACCTTCTTCTGTTTCCTTTTCCTTCATTTATTTCTCCACATTTCTCTTTTGTGCTTCAGAAATGTGAGCTTCTCCACCTCCTACTTTCTTTCTCTCAGGACATTCCCAAGACATATTCCATGTCTTTCCACATGAATAACACTTCACTTCTCCTCCTCTACCTCTTCCTCTTCCTCTTCCTATAGGAAAATATTTTCTTCTACCATAGTGTCCTCCTCTAGAAATTCTTCCTCTCTATGTCTCACTTTGATACCTTCCAGCTTCTGGTTTGGGCTTCTAGAACTTTTCTCTAATGGTTCATCTACCTCTGCTAAGACTCTTTCCTCTGTTTCATTGACTCTTCTTCCTTGCCAAGTTTTACTCTACTTTCAAGGCCACCTGATAAACATATTCCATAGTTCTCATGGTCATCATGTTAATTTCATCTTGGATCTCATATCTCATGCCATTAATGTACCTAGCAACCTTTTCTTCATCATTCTCCTTATGTCCTTCTTTGATGTTCATCTTGTAAAACTCTTCGGTGTACTCTTTCACCGAAAAACCTTTATGTATCAAATTTTGTAGCTTTCTGAACAAATTTACTTGATAATACTTGGGTATGAAATTAGCATTCAATTCATCTACCATCCTATCCCAATTTTTTATTTTGTTCTTACCATTGCATCTTTTGTCAGCGTGCAATTTGTCCCACCATAACGTTGCATGTCCTTTCAATCTAGTTACTACATGCTTCACTTTATTTTATGATATGTATTTTATGAGGAGAAATAAATGAATATAGATTGTTAAAATATGCATCACAAAGAATAAAAGAGATAGAGTAAACCGGTTTTCTATTCAATAACAAAATAAGTTGAAACTGTAAAATGCAGCGGAAAACAAGCTTGTTGGAATGGTGGCAGCTTATCTCTGAGAAGAGATGTGATGGTTGCGCTCATTCGCAAGAATATGATTACAATGAGGCTATGAAGGCCTTTTTACAATAAACAGTAATGTCAAAAATCATAGACATCCAAAAACATAACCCTAGGAGATGAAGCGCCAAAAGTCATGTGGGCCCCGTTTGGGTAAGTTAATACATCAACTTCCCGGGGTCGTAAATTTTGCATACGATATATGTTTTAGGCACATGATAAACCGTTGGAAAGTTATCATCGAGGTGATTAATTTTGGGGGATCAATTTTTCCTTCATCTATAATTGAGAAGCTTGATCCAAAAAAACCTTCATTTAGGCCCTCAAAATGGCCCCAGAAGTTAAAACTGCTAAAAATAGTAAATTGCCAAAATTTCCAGAAAACTATTTTGAGCGAGTTGGAGAAGGTGGCTGGCCACTGATATCCACCTGGATAAATACTCCCTCCTTAGGAAGAAATGGTATCCATTTCGTTGAGTTCCCCCATCAGATGAGAAAATTTCTACTGAATTTGGCCCCGGGCAAGCCACTTTCCTTGGTGCAAGAGTTGCCCTGCTTTGATGAATAGATAATGTTGGATCCTTTGTTGTTGATTTCCCTTGATCTGTGTGTCCACAATATGATCACTAGATGCATGTTGCATGCAGTTAAGTTTGATCTCTGTTGGTTTCAACTTCTCTGCTATCTCTGAGGTGTCCAATAATGGTGGGAAATATGGTCGAAGGAGAGCCACGTTGAAGACTGGGTACAGGCCAAGGAAAGGGGGAATGTTGAGCTTAAAAGAATTGTCACCCATAGCCTTGGTGATGGTGTACATCCCATAACAGAGTGGGCGAATTTTATGATGGGGCCCTGTAAGGAATTATTTCTGTAAGTGCAACCAAACTTTGTCTCCCACCTGAAACTTATGTTGCACCTGATGTTGATCATGGCGCTGCTTATACTTGGCATTAGACTTCTGTAGAATATCCCGAACCTGTTGGAAGATGTTTTGGATCCGCTCAATGAACCGGGTGCCTTTTTTAGCCTCTAGTGGAGTAGGGGAAGAGTTGGTCGAGGTGGTCACCATGGGTAGTGCAGCATCCATGGGGCCCAATGGTTGGAATCCCAACCCCACCTGAAAGGGGTTGTAGCCAATTGAGCTATGCAGGGCTCGATTGTAGCTATGGTGGACATAAGGAAGACTCATGCGGGGGTGTTTTGAATTGTACATGCATAGGATATGTACAATCATCTGATTGATGACCTCTATTTTGCCATCTGTCTGGGTGTGGAAGGCAATGGATTTGGTGAGCTTGGTATCCAGCAACGACTAGAGGCTCAACCAAAATGTACTGAGGAACCAACTGTCACGGTCTAAGATAATGGTTTGTGGGATCCCAAAATGTACCCATACTCATTCAAATAATATCTTGGCAGTGGCTTCTGCTATGATGTTCTTCTTCCAGGCGGCTAGAATCGCCATCCTGGAAAAGCGATCAACAACCACAAAAACACAGTCATTTCCCCTCTTGGTGGATGGGAGGCCCGACATGTAGTCCATTGAGATGGATTCCCATGGCCTGTCAGGAGTAGGAAGAGGGGTGTACGAGCCCTGTTTCTTAGTGGTCGATTTGGAAATAGGGCAGGAAGTACAGGACCTGATATACTTGTCGACATTCTGTCGAAGTTTCGGCCTGTAGAAATGTTTCTGCAACACTGCCACTGTCTTTTCGATGCTAAAGTGTTCTGCCACCCGACTATAGTGAGCTTCTCAAATCATCTTCTCATGCTTGCTTGATGGAATGCAAAGATCGCCTAGATGAAACAACAACCCATATTGAATATGGAAATTAGCGACCACTGAGTTCATGCCCAACATTTGGTAGGTGGTGGAGAAGTGAGGGTATGTCTCGTAGAGGTGGGGCCATCTAGAGGTATTGTGGCCGCAAGAGTCTAGCACTGTCATGAGTTCTGCAATTGGAGGTAAGCTGAGGCAATCAGAAACTCGGTTGTTACTTCATGTTTTATACTTGATGTTGAGGTGGAACTGTTGTAATTATGTGGACCACTTATGATGGCAGTCATTCTGCAATTTTTCTTGGGTCTACATGAACTGTAGTGGCTTGTGATTAGTGTGGATGACTGTCTCCTTCCCAAGAATGTAATGTCTCCACTAGCGGTAGGATTTCACAATGGAGTAAATTTCTTTGGTGTAAGTAGGGTACTTACATACAACATCTGATATTGTCTCACTATGATATGCCACGGGGTGGTCGTGTTGAGTTAGAACAATGCCCACAACATAGTCTAAATCATCTGTCTCAATCTCAAAGGGATGTTGCAGCTCCTGTAATGAAAGTACAGGGGATGAGCACAAAATATTTTTTAATTCATCGAAGGCTTGTTTTGGGGATAGACCCCACACAATGTTTTCCTTACTGCCACCCCTAGTTACTTGGTTGAGGGCCCATGTGATATGAGAGAATCCCAACATGAACCTGCGATAGAAATTGGCGAGGCCCAAGAAGCTCTGAAGTTAAGTGAGTGTGGTTGGGGATGGCCATTCACGGATGACCTGGATCTTGGCTGGATCCACATGCACACCATGTCAATCAATTATGTATCCTAAGTAATGGACCATGTCCATGTCGAAGGATCATGTTTCCAAGTTTTCATATAGTTTGTGTTTTCACAGGGTGTGCAGAACCTATTGAATATGCTGCAAGTGTTCCGCCCAAGTCTTGTTGTAGATGAGGATGTCATCCATATACACCACTACAAAAGTATTGGTGAAAGGTCATAGGATATCGTCCATCGTGCTCATAAAATTTATTGGATCATTTGTCAAACCAAAGGGCATGACCATCCATTCAAAAAGACCTTCTTTTGACTTGAAGGCGGTCTTATATACATTTGTTTATTCTATTGGGACTTGGTGGTAGCCAAACTTCAGATCAATCTTACTGAATTATTTGGCCCCCGTGAGTTGATCAAGGATGTTGTCAATTCAGGGATTCGGGTATTGGTTTCGGACTGTGATTTTATTCAGGGCCCGATAATTAATGCAGAGTCGCCAGGTCCCATATTTATTCTGCACCAGCACAATTGGGCTCCCACAAGGTGATGAGATGCGATGTATGTGCCCCTTGTGGACCAGTTCTTGAATCTACCTCTTGATCTCCTCATTTTTGAACAGAGAGTAGGGGTAGACTGACCCATTAGGTAGTTGTGTGCCTAGGGTCAGATCGATGGGATGCTTGACCTGCCAGTGCAGAGGTACCCTGGTAGGAGAGGAGAAGATATACAAGTATTCTTCCACAACCTTATCCACTTTCTTCTGTTCTTTGGAGAGATTAGTCATGGAGGCCTTGGATGTGATTGTGATCTTTCAATCACTTTGAGAGCGAATCACTAAGAAGAAAAATTTCTTGGTCTGAGAGATGACCTTCCCACATTGCTTGGAAGAGATCAAGGAAATGGTGCTAGGAGGGACTACCACGGGTATCCTATACAATTTCATGTTCAAAGTAATAATAACAATACGAGGCCTAGACTCATATACAACATGAATTTTACATAAATAAGGTTGTCCTAAAAGAACATTACAAACTTTGAGAGGAGAAACATCACACAATGCCTTGTCTTTGAAGGGCTTGATGTCGTACGACAGTCGACACTATTGGTTGATGCGAAGATCACTTCCTTGGTGGAGCCATCCAATGGTGTAGGGATGTGGGTGCGGCATTGTCGACAGGGCCAGATGCTTGATGACCTCTGCTGATATGAGGTTCTTCTGGCTATCGCTATCAACGATGAAGTGCAGTGGGGTGCCTTTTACCCACATCTGTGAATGGAAAAGGTGCTCGCCTTCTTCTGGCTCGTCTAGTTCACCAGGATGTAGCTTGGTGGTAGAAACTGTGGCACTAGGTTTCGCGTCAATGAACTGTATTCCCATTTCTGGTTCTAACTCAGATTCAGAACCCACATTTGATTCAGAGGCTTTCACTTTGGCTACCAGCGACTGCTTTGAGTGACAATCAATAGTGTTATTCCAAGGGCTCTTATGGAAGTCGCACCACTTCCCAGTATCTTTCTTTGTCTTTCCGGTGTCCTTCTTTGCTTACGGCTTGGACTGGTTGTCCTGATATTGTCCATATTTTCTCTATCTTTTTCTCTGTGGGTTGGGGATGCCCCTTAATAGCTTTTGCTGTGAGGGGTTCCCATGCCCAAATTTATGCATCTTTTGTTTGAGTTTCTGCTCGATTTTGATGGCATATCGGTAGGCCATGCCTAAGGACGAGATGTCTAGAAATTCCATTTCAGTCTGGATATATCTATGCAAAGCATCATGATACTTGAGCACCATATGTCACTCTGAATATTTGATACCCAACTTGGTGCGCAATATATGGAAGATATTTGTGAACTCTAGCAATGCTTGGTCTCTTTCTTTCCACAGTGTGGTCCATTTGGTATACAAGTCGTCATAACTTCTGACAAGGTAGTATTGTTCCTTAATAGCATCCCTGAAGGATTCCCAGGTGGTCGTGATTGTAAATAATGAGGGTTCCTCTATTTCCATTTGCTCACTGAAATTTTCTCACCAATCTTTGACATGGGGAATGGATTTCAGGAGTGAAAAAGTAATCTTTTCTCTATTCAAAAAGTTATGGACAGAAAAATACCCTTCTAGTAGATTCGACCACTTGTCTACAAGATCTGCGTCTATATGACCTTCAAATATAGGAATATCGAAGTTGATTTGTACTTTGAAGGGGGCGATGCCTCCACTTGAGGAAGATGCGTTGCCTGTTGGTAATCGTCAAAGGATTTGTGTGAAACTATCCATCATGTCGTTCCTCTGTTGCATGAGGGCTTCCTCAAGAAAATTTTTGAAAGGATCTATTTTCCTGTCATATTATTTTTCTCCTGCCATGATAGGTCGCTTGGGAATGTGAGAGATTTTTTCCTCAAGAGAAACAAGTGCAAGACCCAATTCTTTGTACCCTGACCTCGTTGGGGACATGCATTTAGACGACAAGGAGCAGATCGCTCTGATACCACAGATCCAGATTTTATGAGCAGAACGAAATGAATACAGATTATTAAAATATGCTTAACACATAATAACATAGATACAGTAAAACTGGTTTTCTATTCAATAACGAAATAAGTTGAAACTGTAAAATGCAGCGGAAAACAAGATTGTTGGAATGGTGGTGGCTTATCTCTGAGAAGAGATGTGACGGTTGTGCTCATTCGCAAGAAGATGATTACAATGAGGATATGAAGACCTTTTTACAATAAACAGGAATTTTTAAAACCCTAGACATCCAAAAACCTAACCCTAGGAGATGAAGTACCAAAAGTCATGTGGGCCCCGTTTGGGTAAGTCAGTACATCAACTTCCTGGGGTCATAACTTTTTCATACGATATTCGTTTTAGGCGCATGATAGCCCATTGGAAAGGTATCATCAAGAAGATTCATTTTGGGGGCTCAATTATGCCTTCAACTATAATTGAGAAGATCGATCCATAAAAACCTTCATTTAGGCCCTCAAAATGGCCCCGAAAGTTAAAACTGCTAAAAATAGTAAATTGCCAAAATTGCTAGAAAACTATTTTGAGCAAGTTGGAGAAGATATGTGGCCACCGATATCCACCTGGATCATTTTCATCATCAATATATTCATAATTTAAGTACTTTTCTAAATCACTTACCCATTCGAGCAATTCTTCTACATTTAAATTACCTTCATACATTGGGACCTTTATTTTTTCTCTAGTTCCCAGCTTGAAAACAGTTCTCAGCAGTCGCTCCTCTGCTGCTTGTTCTCCTCCAGCTTCTTCTCCTTCAAAATCCTCATTTTCAGATTCACTGACGTCACCCGCATCAAGTGCTCTTCTCTGTGATGTCTCCATGGCATCTAGCGTTGCACACAGTTGTCCCATTTCCTCTTTCATGGCTGCATTGACCATTGTTCTATATTTGCATCTTCTTGGCGGCATGATTCCAAGTATTTATTTCACAAAGAGCTTAATTTTTTTCTCAATACCAC
The DNA here is from genome assembly GCA_000966675.3 of Picea glauca. Classification (NCBI taxonomy): domain Eukaryota; kingdom Viridiplantae; phylum Streptophyta; class Pinopsida; order Pinales; family Pinaceae; genus Picea; species Picea glauca. Next base: position 277,618 of record JZKD02S1809243.1, on the reverse strand, counting down.
TTGATGATACCAGACAAGTCTCCTTCCTTTGCCTTCTATCTACATACAAAATAACATTATGATACCACTTGCTTCAAACCCCCACCACCTCCTAGGGTTCACACCACCTCCCGGTCTAGGATCGTTCTTAGTAAGGAGTCGAATGAACTCTCAGGTCCTCTCTGAACCCTAAAAATATTATACCACTGACCTTATTTCTCTTATCTGCATGCAATTTCTAGTTCAAGAGGGTCCTAACACTCCAATGGAGTCTTCCACGTGACCTCGGGCTAAAACCATGGGTTAAATTTCCACTTCAGTGAGGAATACAGGAGGGTTGCACAACCTCCTAGTCTAGGATCATTCTTAGTAAGAAGACAAATCATCACTCGGGTCCTCTCTAAACCCTCAAAATATTATACCACTAGCCTTATTTATCTTCCTTGTGCACAATTTCAAGTTTGTGAGGGTCCTAACACTCCATCAGAGTCTTCCACGTGACCCCAAGCTAAAATTGTGTGTTAACTTTCCACTTCAGTGAGAAATTCGAGACTTCGGGCTTTGGGGAGTTTACCCTCTCCAATGCACAATTCTCCTGAATGCATGAACTATGAACTGATAGATCGAATGACTAGCACTTGCCTCTGATAAATGGTGGATCTACACTTCACACTACGGGCTTCAGAGCTTCAGGAAGCTTGCACACTTCCACGATCACACTCCAACTCTTTCATTAACTGAACTTCCGAACTACATTGGATCTGTGGACATGTATCCTCACAAATGGATGGTCTTGATCTTCTTCGGATCCCGATACTTTGAGAAATCCATCTCCTCCATGACACTTACATGAAAACCTATGAATGTGCAAAGTCCAACGAACTTCAAGGGTTATCACCTGCTACTTTCCTAGATATTACGGCTAGGAAAGGACTGCTTCTCATCGGGTAGATCTCATCCACTTCGACATTGAAATTGAAAATGGGTCTCCCTTCAAAGACTTATGGTCGCTATTTATCTTGAGCTTTAACAATTGAGGTGACTTGGGCTTCTGCACACACCTTCCACTTCACTGAAACTTTGAATATTTTTAGGAAATATTCCCACACACTCTTTGCACTCATCTTCTTGAGACTTTCTCAACACTTGACTAAGTGTTGGACCTATGCACACCTTGCACATGTCTCCTTGATATTTTATACTCAGATGATTAAATGTGTCGTCCTTGCACTCACTCACGAAATTTCACATTATCTCTCAGAAGCTTATGAGTCTGAACATGAATCTTCCTTCACATTCCTTCTGTGGCTACTGTGCACTCCTTGCACCAGTGCTTCAGAAGAGAAACAATTAAATCTTACATAATACTACAGGTTCATTCAATTAACCATGAAATGCACACACATGCAATAAAACACAGAAAGTAAATAACACAACATTACCCAATTACTCATAGGTAAGCATAAGAATATATCTGAAAGATATTCTCCTCTATTATATTCATTCTGCGAAGTATTTACAAAGTTCTCAATGAATCTCTACAACAACAAATAACAATTCTCAACAGCCTCATTTGGGCATAGATTACATATATTTATACACAGAGGGGCTTCTCAAGTCTTCTTACCGACTACTCTAGTGTTATCACAACACAATTAAAACATTCTACCACTAAGGCTTATTACAATAAATGGATAATTACAACCCAGATATGAGTCGATGCTCAATATCTATACAATCCCTTAGGAATTTAAGAAATTACAATCTCTTGCGATCTCATACAATGGCTCTTGCCTCAAAACATTAAAAATCTTTAATTACAATGCTTTCAAAATAGTAAATAACGTCCTCTCCTTTGGGATCCAAAACATTTTGAATGCGCGCATTTGATGTTGAGTTGTCCTCCACTTGCCTTGTTGAACGTTGATCACAATTGCTCCTTCATCAAAGATTCTACTAGGGTTTTTACCAAAATTCCCATGTAGAAATGGTGTCTTCACATCCATCTCTACTTCAAAATCGAAGTAAGAGAAATAGACAAAAAAAAATCTAATAGAAGTTAATTTAGCAACAACACAAAAAATTTCACCAAAATCAATTCTCTTTTCCTGGGAATATCCTTTTTGTCTAATATCAAATAGAATAGAGTGAACCAAACCACTCATTCACCAAGTATTGCTTCCTCAATGTGCTTCTGCCTATACTCTATGTCGATCCACTGCAAAGCTCTAACTAAAACCAATTTTATCATAGACCAAGATAAAAAAAAAATTATCAAAATGAGAGGAAACCTTAGCAATGAAGGCATGCCCCTAAATCCAATAATACATATTTGATACCATGTCAAACAATGAGAGAGAAATATCACAACAAGAAAGCATGCACGAAAATGGACACTAGAGATATATCTTGGAAACCCTCAACCTTGAAAATGAGCACCTAATAGATATATATTAATCTTGTCCAAACTACTTAAGGATTATTAAAATGGAGTATCTCAAACTATTAAATAGGCTTCAGCAATTACAACCCAAATTCCTTTACTGGAATTAGATTGCAATACAAAGACATGGCATGGAGATAGTCATGCAAATACATGCATGCAATGTAAATAGCCATGCAAGGACATGCATGGCATGGAGATAGCCATGTAAAGACATGCAAAAACTCATATCAAATACCATGGGAAAATACCATGGGCTCATAAACCACCAACTGTAAACCCATCAATGACTCAATCAAGGTTATCTTAACTAATTTATGACCAAGTCAAGATTAACCCAAAATTCGTCCCTTTAAACTTAACTTGGGATAAACACCTATCTCCCTCAAAGTTTATTGATTGGTTTCAAGGAATACAACATGCCCCCTATCACTACTTCTACTTCTAGAATTTATATAGTTAAACTATCAAACCATTGGTGAACTATAAAACCATGGTACATACACATGCCTAAATAGGTCTTACAGCCATATGCACATTTACATGTGATAAAATCCAACTCCATAAAAAAATAATTAAAATTGTATGCACAAGCACATGTTGCTATGAAACACCAAATAAATCCAAATACATAGACCAAGTAAATCCAACTCTATAAAAAATAATTAAAGTGGTCACATGATGCTATGAAACACCAACATATTTCATTGAGAACATCCCTCGCTCTCCAAATACAATTACATAGGCCGAGTACTTCTCAAATGATACAAGAAACATCTACTAGCTTATTTACAGTGAGCCAAAGAACTCATGCACCAAGTAGTTCATCCTCAAAATGTACTTCTTCTTATGCCCCATTTCCATGTGTCATTTACCATGGTTCATAAACCCATGAACCAACACTTCAATTTGTGTGCATATCTATCTTCCACAATTCACTCACTTTAGCAACAATTTCATAAGCATGGATTTAAACATCAAAAATAGATTCTACTTCTCATGGGCTCTAACAGGATCTAATACCATGTAAGTTTTTAAACATGTGAAGTGAAACCAAGAATATAGATTCTTTTAGGAAAGCCTTAACTAGGAAAACAAAGCCTAGTTGATATCTATTATGGCCACATGAGGCCAATTGAGACCTCTTACAATGGAGTATCCTAAGCCATTAAATAAGCTTCATCAATACAACCCTAATTCATTTACCATAATTAGATTTCAATGCAAAGACATGCAAGGCCTCCAGATAGCCATGTGAAGACATGCATTGCATTGAGATAGTCATACAAATACAATCAAAGACTCACATCAAATACCATGAACAAATATCATGGGTTATCCAATACCATAGGGCCATAAACCACCAATAATAAACCCAATAATAACTCAATCAAGGTTATCTTAACTACTCTATGACCGAGTCAAAATTAACCCAACATTAAAAAAGATAGTGAATGTCCAAATATTACAAAGATTTACTTCGAATCTACCCCTTAACAGGTTTCCTCTCAACTAAATTCTTAATGCTATCTTTTTAAGTCTTGCACTCTTTTTAACACATCTATTAGGTTTCCTTTTAACAAACTTATAGAAAAATCCATGTTTTCACTTAGACATTATTAAATTTTTTCCTTTCAAGTTTCAACAAATTTATAGTAAAATCCACCTTTTTACTTAGACATCAGTTTTGTTAAATTTGCTTTACGGCCATTTAACAATCTCTATGTCAAGTTGTTTGTGAATTCTCGACTGCTTGCTTTATGGCGACGACGACTCCTTTTTCTCTATCGTTCACATGCATGTAATCTTTTTTAATATTGCATTCTCCACGGCGCTCATATTATTACCAAACTCAAAGATTAAGAGAGCAGTTAAATTTAGAGAACCAGTTATAGAAAATGGCGTTTTTGGTTGTTTTCATTAAGATCTCGAGGGGCTAAAATTAATAAGTATAATTGTTGGACATAGAACATGAAGAAAGTATGTATGGGATCCATCCAAATTCTTTAAAATTGGTGGCATAAACACGCAGTGCCAAAACCCCAGCAACAGGAGCAAAATCCTGCCAACATCACCTTGATCAGAGCAGAAAGCGCCAACTTCGCCAGAAAAACCAACTTGATGCAACAGACAAGAGCCATGGAAATCCCAAGAAGAAGCCTACCAAAACTAATATTCATGAACAAACTCGTATTTCTGAAAAAGAGTAGGACTCCTT
>JZKD02S1809243.1:258338-270177 GCA_000966675.3 Picea glauca | reverse complement strand
GTAAAAGGAGGTTGCCCCCTCGAAGAGGCTTATTATCTGAAATTATCTCTTTTTCAAGGCGTTGAGTACTTTTCCTGAGGTTTTTACATTCTATATTGATGTTTGGTTCTTAACATAAACTATCAAACCATTGGTGAACTATAAAACCACGGTACATACACATGCCTAAATAGGTCTTATAGCCATATGCACATTTACATGTGATAAAATCCAACTCCATAAAAAAATAATTAAAATTGTATGCACAAGCACATGTTTCTATGAAACACCAAATAAATCCAAATACATAGACCAAGTAAATCCAACTCCATAAAAAATAATTAAAGTGGTCACATGATGCTATGAAACACCAACCTATTTCATTGAGAACATCCCTCGCTCTCCAAATACAATTACATAGGGCGAGTACTTCTCAAATGATACAAGAAACATCTACTAGCTTATTTACAGTGATCCAAAGAACTCATGCACCAAGTAGTTCACCCTCAAAATGTACTTCTACTTATGCCCCATTTCCATGTGTCATTTACCATGGTTCATAAGCCCATGAACCAACACTTCAATTTGTGTGCATATCTATCTTCTACAATTCACTCACTTTAGAAACAATTTCATAAGCATGGATTTAAACATCAAAAATAGATTCTACTTCTCATGGGCTCTAACAAGATCTAATACCATGTAAGATTTTAAACATGTGAAGTGAAACCAAGAATATAGATTCTTTTAGGAAAGCCTTAACTAGGAAAACAAAGCCTAATTGATATCTATTATGGCCACATGAGGCCAATTGAGACCTCTTACAATGGAGTATCCTAAGCCATTAAATAAGCTTCATCAATACAACCCTAATTCATTTACCATAATTAGAGTTCAATGCAAAGACATGCAAGGCCTCCAGATAGCCATGTGAAAACATGCATTGCATCGAGATAGTCATACAAATACATGCAAAGACTCACATCAAATACCATGAACAAATATCATGGGTTATCCAATACCATAGGGCCATAAACCACCAATGATAAACCCAATAATAACTCAATCAAGGTTATCTTAACTACTCTATGACCAAGTCAAAATTAACCCAACATTAAAAAAAGATAGTGAAAATCCAAATATTACAAAGATTTACTTCGTATTAGGTTTCTTCCCAACTGAATTCTTAATGTTATCTTTTTAAGTCTTGCATTCTTTTTAACACATCTATTAGGTTTCCTTTTAACGAATTTATTGAAAAATCCACGTTTTCACTTGGACATTATTAAATTTGTTCCTTTCAAGTTTCAACAAATTTATAGTAAAATCCACCTTTTTACTTAGACATCAGTTTTGTTAAATTTGCTTGACTGCCATTTAACAATCTCTATGTCAAGTTGGTTGTGAATTCTCGACTGCTTGCTTTATGGCGATGACGACTCCTTTTTCTCTATCGTTCGCATGCATGTAATTTTTTTTAAGATTGCATTCTCCACGGCGCTCATATTATTACCAAACTCAAAGATTAAGAGAGCAGTTAAATTTAGAGAACCAGTTATAGAAAATGGCGTTTTTGGTTGTTTTAATTAAGATCTCGAGGGGCTAAAATTAATAAGTATAATTGTTGGACCTAGAACATGAAGAAAGTATGTATGGGATCCATCCAAATTCTTTAAAATCGGTGGCATAAACACGCAGTGCCAAAACCCCAGCAACAGGAGCAAAATCCTGCCAACATCACCTTGATCAGAGCAGAAAGCGCCAACTTTGCCAGAAAAACCAACTTGATGCAACAGACAAGAGCCATGGAAATCCCAAGAAGAAGCCTACCAAAACTAATATTCATGAACAAACTCGTATTTCTGAAAAAGAGTAGGACTCCTTGCCTAGAGTTCATGAATTCAATAATAAACAGTTTGTATTTATATTCCTTTTTAGCTTTTTCTCTTGCAAAGTTTTATGAGTATTTTAAATCAATTTGACTTGTCTAAATTATATTAAAGTTTTCTGAATCAATTTAACTAGTTTGAAATGTCTGAAATGTGTGGTAAAATCTATTATATTTAGTTGTTAATTAGTTATGAGGACTTACAAAACTTATCATAATTCAGTTGTCAATTGTCAATAAGGATAGCCATTATGTTTACTATTAGTTAATGGAAGATGACTAATCATCATTTTCAAAGAAAACTAATCCACTTGAAATAATATGCTGGTGGTCTATAAGGATGTCAAAAGCCTCCCAGTCTTTGTTGTTAGCATATCTATTTTTTTTTCCAAATGAAAATTTGCTCAAAATTATATTATGATATAATTTTCTTTACATATTATAATACATAACAGACCAGCTACTAAAATAATCTCTTAACCATTTAGAAGAAATTACTTCAAAACCAAAAGCAATGCCAGCTTAGACATATCTGCAAGATATTTTTAGTAGTATTTAAGCTATCTCTAGTAAAATTATATGCTTTTTAGTATTATTTAGACTTAGCACCTTACATGAAACCATATATTATCTCTCTCTTTTTTCTTTCTGCAAAGTTTGTGATGCAATGTATACAACATGTGTATGGTGGGGAGATGAGTTTTCATGTAAAGTGGAGATGACAAATATCAAAATATTTTACAATTGGTATGCTTGTGGGTGCTTTTGTGATCTGTTTTTTAAATTTATCTAATAATACATTTTATTGAAAGATTAATTTTTATTTCCAAAATAATAAGACATATTAATAAGAGATATTTTGTCAATATTAATAACTAAAGAAAATTTTAAACATATATATTAAAATGAATAACATTAATATAAGGTATAATGTAATACATGATTTTAAATATATATATATATTAAAATGAATAACATTAATATAGGGTATAATGTAATACACGATAGAAATGGAAAAAAACACATTTATTGGTAGATGTGAGTATTTCTAAATATAAACTAAATATATATTATTATTATTATTAATAAATATATTTTAAAATGAATAGCATAGATGTAATGTATAAGGTAATACATGATGGTAATGGAAAAACATAGATGTTATCTAAAGGTTTTAAGTTTTGGTATTTTTGGTGGGAATCTAGTAATACAAATTTGGGTGAAATTGTAATGGCAATATAAATTTGGGTGAAATTGCATTTTTTTGTTATTTAAATTGTATTTATGAATACATAAATGGATTGAGCTTAATGATTCAAGCCTGATGACTCGGATTAAACACTCTTAACCACAATTTCTCACCCAATTTCAGGTAAAATTAAACTAAGAATATCCCCCAAAAATAACCAAAACAAGCCAAAACAAAATAAAAAAAGTTTAAACTACCACAAAAGATATGATATATTTATTAGTAGATATGAATATTTCTAAATGTGTTTTTTTTTTCTTTTAAATTCTATTAAGTTATTGTTTGTTGGTTTAATATATATTTATTGGTTAAGATTTGGAGGCAAAACTTTATTACCTCTAAGTTGTTCAAGAACAAACATTCAAGTAATATGTATGAGTTCAAATAATATAAGAAGAAAGTGTAACTATGGTGACATTGGATTTTGAGGGTCCATTCATAAAGTGGATAGTTGACTTTGTTAAATTTAGAGAACCCATTATAGAAAATGGCATTTTGGTTGTTTTTTATTAAGATACCGAGGGGTTAAAATTAGTAAAGCTCAGGTAGTGATAATGAACCTGATTAGTTTGGCTACTTTAATATAATTTATTGGTTCATATTTGGAGGAAGAAAGTTATTGCCTATGAATTGTTGAAAAACAAACTTTCAAACTTATTAAAGGTAATATGCATGAGTTCAAACAATGTCAAAACCTTAATACTTATGAATTGTTGAAAAACAAACTTTCAAACTTTGTTTTGACAAAAACGCTTAATAGTTTTTATTAGAAAATGACTGTGTAAACCATAGCGTTCAAGAGTACAAAAATATTAGAGAATCTTTCTCGAGCATCATAAAAATGAGATTGATCTTCCCTCCTACTGTGAGAAAGTCCAAAAGTCCCATACAGTCTTATACAAAATTTCTAGGTATAAATGGCTATAAAGGAAAAAGGGAAAAAAAGGGATTTATTGATATCCATCTAATGGTGCAAGTGTAAATATGTGTCCACCTCTTCCCTTCTTGCGCCATCTGCAATGTGGTGAGTTCATTGCTCCTCCTCCCATCCTGTTGCAAACTGATCTATCTATGGCCTCTCGGGGGTAGGGTTCGACGCTCGTGACTCTTCGGATGTAGTGTGTGTCTGCTACTTGTGTGGATGTTGATCCATATTTAGGAGCCGAATGAAATGAATAACATACTAAATATAATAACACCAAGATAAAAAGAAAAACAATAGATATCCAGTGAACAATAACTTCTATTGAATAAATAAAACAGGCTTAAATTGTAAAAATGCAAAACTGAAATCAACTTGCTCAAATGGTGGTAGCTATCTCTGAGAAGAGATGTGGCTATTATGCGCATCCATCTGAGAAGAATGATTAAAATGAGGCTCTATAGGCCTTTTTAACATTACTCATGAATTCCAAAACCCTAGACATCCAAAAACCTAACCCTAGGAGATGAAATGCCAAAAGTTATGTGGGCTCTAATGGGTAAGTTGGTACCTCAACTTTTCAAGGTCATAAATTTTGCATATGACCTCCATTTTAGGCGCATGATAGCCCATTGGAAAGGTTTTTTCGAGAAATACACATTATGTCATCAAACTTTACTTTGTTTTTAGATTGACTATGGAAAGCCAAAAAAAACATTGTTAAGGGCCCCAAAACATCCCTGGAAGTACAAAAAGATGTACTGACATGAAAACTTCCAAGATAAGCCAGTTGGATTAGGTGGGCAACCACCAATATCCACCTGGAAGTTATGTAGGACTTCAGATGGCCCCGAAAGTGTAGAACCCACAATTACAAAGAATTACAGAAGAACGTGTTGAACTAAAAATTGTCAAGATGAGCCAGTTGGAATAGATGGGTGGCCACCAATATCTACCTGGATCAGTCCTCCCCCCTTAGGAAGAAATGGTCTTCATTCCATTGAGTGCCCCATCAGGTGAGGAAATTTTTGTTGAATTTGTCCCCGGGTGAGCCACTTGCCTTGTTGTAGGAGCTGCCCTTCTCTGACAACCCAATAAAGTTGGATCCTCTATTGGTGAGTGCCCTTGAACTATGTGTCTACTATCTAATCAATGGATGCATGTTCCATTCTTTCAGGTTTGAGCTCTATTGGTGTCACTTGTTCTGTGATCTCCGAGGTGTCCAATAATGGTGGAAAATATGGTCGGAGGAGGTCCACATTGAACACTTGGTGCAATCCAAGGAAGGGGGGAGTGTTGAGATCAAACACATTGTCACCCATAGCCTTGGTGATAGTGTAATTCCCATAGTTAAGTGGACAAAGATTATGATGGGGCCATGTAAGGCATTCTTTCTGTAAATGTAACTAGACCTTATCTCCCGCCTGAAACTTTTTCGGTACTAGGTGTTGATCATGGCATTGCTTGTACTTAGAATTAGCTTTCTACAAATTCTCATGGACCTGCTGGCGGATGTGTTGAATCCACTCAATGAATCTAGTGGCTTTTTTGGCCTCAGAATGAGCATGGGAAGATTTTTTCTGTGTGGTTGCAAGAGTTAGTGAAACATCAATGGGATCCAAGGGTTGGAATCCCAAAACCACCTAAAATGGGCTATGGCTAGTGGAGCTATGAAGAGCCCTTTTGTAGTTTTGTTGAACACAGGGAAGACTCTCATCCCATGTACGTGGATGCTTAGAGTTATACATGTGCAAGATGTGCACAATCATCCAATTGATGACCTCTATTTGGCCATCGGTTTGAGGGTGGAAGGTAGTGGATTTAGTGAGATTGGTGTCCAATAGTGACCAAAGACTCAACTAAAATTTGTTGAGGAACTTTTTGTCCCAATTGGAGATGATGGTCTGTGGTATCCCAAAATGGACCCATACTCGTTCAAAGAAGAGATTGGAAGTAATTGTTGTTGTGATTCTCTTCTTGTAGGCTGTGAGAATGGTTATCATTGAAAACCGATCAACCACCACAAATACATAATCATTTCCTTTCTTGGTGGATAGAAGGCCATACATGTAATCCATCGAGATGGATTCACAAGGCCAATCGGGAGTAGGAAGAGTGGTGTATAATCATTGCTTCTTGATGGTTGGCTTTGAAATGTCACATGAAGTGCAAGATCTGATATATGTGTTGACGTCTTGTCCAAGTTTTGGCCAATAAATTTTTTTATGTAGAATGACCATAGTTTTCTCCACGCCAAAATGTCCTGCCATCCGACTGTAGTGAGCCTCACAAATTAGCTTTGCACGCTCGTTTGCAGGAACACAGAGGTGGCCTAGATGGAATAACAGTCCATCATGAATGTGAAAATCAATGACATTTGTGCCTGTACCCAAGAGTTGATAGGTGGTGTCGAAGTCAAGATATCGTTGATAAAGTGGGGCCACTAATATGACTCATTCCCATAGGAATGGAGCACAGTGGTGATTGTATCCATGGGAGGTCGACTAAGGCAGTCAACGACACGATTTTTTCTCTCTGTCTTATACTTTATGTTGAGATGGAACTGTTGCATGTATCTGGACCACTTTTGATGGCGATCATTCTACAACTTCCCCTGTGACTGTATGAACTGCATGTTGGGTATGCGTTATATTCTTTGCATGAGTAGTAGTGTCACATTTTTGGGCGGTTTTTCAGCACATGGTTTTTTTTTTATGGTTTTCTATTTTCGGTTAAGGAATTAGGGTTGTTGACTAATCCAGGTCATTGGGTTAGGGTTTTGAATGTCGCTAGCTCATATATGTATATTTTATTGTAAACAATGTATCACTATGAATGAATATATAATATGTTGGTTTTCCCGGTTTGGGTTTCTAGGGGAAAAATCTTTGTGTAATGTTTTTATTTTCCATTGTACATTTTCTATTCTTTTACTGAAAATATGTTTGTAGTAAATATTGTACAAGGTTAAAATCTACTTTTAGTATCATATATTTTTTGGCTTCAGGGGGACGCCTTTGTGGTTAAGGGTTTGAATCGGGACTATGATAAGCCTTGTTACAGTGGGATATCTGTGGTAATGATTTTTCAGGTGAAAAGAAATGGAGAGCACTTCGAAAATGGACATTGAGAAGTTTAATGGGTAAAGTTTTGAGTTGCGGAAGCTCAATATGGAAGATCTATTGGTGGACAGGGATCAATGGATTGTGGTAGATCCAGGTACTGCACCTATAGGAACTTCAGCAAATGACTGGAAAAAGTTGGATCAGAAGGCAAAGAGAACAATCTGATTGTGTCTCTTAGATTCAGTATTATTGAATGTGTAAGAGGAATCTATAGTCAAGGATTTATGGGATAAGTAGGGGAAGTTGTATCATTCTAAGTCCCTAGTAAATAAACTATTCCTGAGAAATAAGTTGTATAACCTGAGGATGAGAGATGGAGACTTGATGGCAGAGCATTTGAACACCTTCAATATTGTGGTAAGTCAGATAGTATCTGTTGAGATTAAAATTTCAGATAAAGATAAATGTATCAATTTATTTTTTTCATTACTAGACTTGTGGGATAGTTCGGTTGTGTCCATATTTAGTAATGTGATTTTCTTGAAGTTTGATGAAGTGGTCTCATCCTTATTGTCAGAGGAGATGAGACAAAAGAATATGGAAGGACAGAGCACAGACACATTATTTGCAAGAGGATGTTCCCAGGAAATAAATAGATCTAAGTTCTCAAGTGGGAGATCTAAGTCTAAGGGTAGACCTAAATCTCCCAGAAAGTTTGTAAAGGTATGTTGGAGATGTGGAAAATAAGGGCACTACAAGAAGTAGTGTAGATCCAAAGTTGATAAAAAGAAGGGATCTGAATAATCTTCCTCTATAGAAGAAAAGACCTCCAAGGAAGAAGGAGGGGATGTGTACTTGGCTTCTTCAAGAACACATGAATATCATGAGGCACGGTTGGTTGAATCTGGTATATCCTTTCATATGACTCCCCATAGGGACTGGTTCTGCGAATATGAAAGGTATGATGGAGGTAATGTTTTATTAGGTGATGATTCAACAACCAAAATCATAAGACGAGGGAAAGTCAAATTGAGGCTCATAGATGGGAGGATTAGAACACTTCCTAGTGTTCTGCACATCTGAAGCTTGGCTAGAAATTTGATTTTTGTAAGCAAAATGGACGATGTAGGGGTAAAAATAATATTTGAAAAGGAAACCTGCAGGATGGTTCGAGGAGCAATGGTGTTGTTGAAGGTATTTTGGTTTGGAACTCTGTATAAGATGCAAGGAAACACTATTAGTGATGGGTGTAATAGTTCCATTGTTCCTGATATTGGAGTTGAAGAATAAACAAATCCTACAGTCTCTAGAGAAAACATTATGATGTGGCATAAAATACTGGGGCATATCGAAGAGAAGGGTCTTCTACTACTACACGGTAAAGGTATGGTTGAAGGTATGTCTAACTTCTCTCTGGATTTTGATTTTTTTGAACATTGTGTATATGGGAAGCAGAATCGGCTAAGATTCCCCTCTGGTGAAACGAGGGCAGAAGGAATTTTACAGCTAGTTCACATTGATCTTTTTGGACCTGTGTCGGTCCCATCATTGGGAAAATATGTGTACTATGTCTCATTTATAGATGACTTCTCAAGGAATACTTGGATATGTTTCCTCGGGAAGAAATCCGAAGTCTTTGATAGGTTTAAAGAGTTCAAGGATCTTGTTGAGAATCAAGTAGAGAGAAGAATTAAGGTGTTGAGGACAGATAATGGCAGAGATTTCTGTAGGAATGAATTTGACGAATTTTGTAAGAAGTGCGGTATAGAAAGACAAAAGACTACTCCATATACATCTCAATAGAATGGAGTTGCGGAAAGGATGAACAAGAAGTTTATGGAAAAATCAAGGTGCATGCTCAATAGTGTCGGGTTAGGGAAAAAATTATGGGAAGAGGCAGTGGGTACTGCATGTTACCTAGTCAAAATATCACCCTCATCAGCATTGGATGACAAGACTCCACAAGAGGTATGGACTGGTAATAAACCTTCTTTCACACATCTCAAGTTAATTGGTTGTGATCATATGTTCATGTTCCAAAGGAAAACAGGAGTAAGCTAGATAAGAAGGATAAAAAGTGTATCTTTATTGGATATAAAGATGGTCTCAAAGGTTATAATCTTTGGAAGCTAAAAACTAAGAAGGTAGTGTATAGCCAAGATGTGGTATTTAGAGAAATGAAGGATTTTTGTAAACAAGAAGTCCTACCAAGTAAGGAAGAACCAAAGAAAATAGAGTTTGATTTAAAGGATGATGAATCAGACTCTACAGAAGAATAGGAATCAGAAGAAGAAGATCCTCATACTCCAATATTGAGGAGATCGGTTTGAGAAAGAAGGCTACCGGAAAGGTATACTCTATCTAATTTTGGTTCAAATTTTTCTTTGTCTATTACTAATGATGATCCTAGATCTGTCAAGGAGGCAGTGGATTAAGAGGATGGAAATCTCTGGAAAAAGGCCATGGATGAAGAAATGACAGCCTTGGATAAGAATGAGGCTTGGGATCTAGTGGAGTTGTTGACTAGAAGTAATCCCATTGGAAGCAAATGGGTATTTAAAAAAAAGCTTAATGCAGAAGGAAAAGTGGAGAAATATAAAGCTCGGTTAGTAGCAAAGGGTTATTCCCAGGTTGAGGGAATTGATTTTGGTGAGATTTTTTATGTAAGTTGTTGATGTTGCATTTGATTTTGAAGTAGAACAGATGGATGTGAATACAACATTCCTACATGGGGATCTGGAAGAAGAAATCTATATGAAGCAACCAGAAGGTTATGTTGTGAAGGGAAAGAAGGAGCCGGTATGCAAGCTGAAAAAGTCCCTGTATGGTTTAAAACAATCACCAAGGATGTGGTATCAAACATTTGATACTTATATGTTGGGACTTGGCTTCACAAGAAGAAAAGAGGATCATTGTGTGTATTTTAAATTAATTAGTGATCATTTGATTTATTTGGTCTTGTATGTGGATGACATGTTGCTGATAGGAAACAACAAGGAGATTATCCAGGATGTGAAAACTCGGTTGTCCACTAAATTTGACATGAAGGATATTGGTGCTTCAAATTTCATTTTGGGCATGGAAATTAAAAGAGATCGGAAAAAGAGGAAACTCTGGTTAAATCGGAGAAAATATGTGGAGACAATATTGCAAAGGTTTAATATGCAGGAATGTGAACCGGTCAAGGTTCATATTCATGTTGGTGTAAAGTTATATGTGGATCAGTTTCTCGAGACACGGGAAGAGAAGGAGGACATGTCTCGTGTTCCATATGCGAGGGAAATTTGCAGTTTGATGTATGCAATGGTCTGTACTAGACTGGACATTGCACATGTAGTGGGAGTTTTGAGAAGGTATATGTCAAAACTAGGGAAGGACCATTGGACAACAGTAAAAAGGGTTTTTAAGTATTTGCGTGGAACTACTAGCTATGGATTATGCTACCAAGGAAGACCGGGATTAGACAAAGTGGTGGATATGCATGGCTTTGTGGATGCAAACTGGGCTGGAGATCTGGATCGTATGAGATCTACAAGTGCGTATGTGTTTAACCTGTTTGGAGGAGCAATAAATTGGATGAGAAAAAGATAGGTTGTAGTGGCACTTTCAACCACAGAAGTTGAATACAAGTCATCCACTCATGAAAGTAAGGAAGCAATATGGTTACAAAGGTTGTGTTCAGGTATTGGGTTGGTACAACAAGTTGTAAGGATAGATTGTGACAGTCAGAGTGCAATTTTTCTAGAAAAGAACCTAGTTTATCATTCAAAGACAAAGCATATTGATATTCAATATCACTTTGTGAGAGACATGGTTGAAGAAAATAAAGTGTTGCTAATGAAGGTGGGCACTTTGAAGAATGTTGCAGATTCATTAAGAAAATCTGTGAGCACTGAGAAGTTCTCTTGGTGTAGATGATCCATGGGAATTGTTGCCCTAGATTGTTGACTATGTAACCCTGTAACCCCTTGTATGCAAATAAAAAAACAAGTGGGAGAATGTTGGTTATGTGTTTTATTCTTTGCACGAGTAGTAGTGTCACATTTTTGGGCGGTTTTTCGGCACATGGTTTTTTGTCGATGGTTTTCTATTTTCGGTTAAGGAATTAGGGTTGTTGACTAATCCAAGTCATTGGGTTAGGATTTTGGATTTCGTTGGATCCTATATTTATATTGTATTGTAAACAATGTATCACTATGAATGAATATAGAATATGATGGTTTTCCCAGTTTGGGTTTCCAAGGGAAAAATATCTATGTAATGTTTGTATTTTCTATTGCATATTTTATAGCTTTTATTGAAAATCTATTTGTAGTAAATATTGTACAAGGTTAAAATATACACTACAAAGGCTTGTGATCAGTGTGGATGAATTTTTCATTTCCAAAAATGTAATGTTTCCATTGACGTCGGGCTTGTACAATGGAATACATTTCCTTGTCATAGGTGGGGTATTTCCGAACGATATTTGAGAGTGTCTCACTATGGTATGTTACTAGATGACCATGTTGAGTGACAATTATGCCTACAACATAGTAGAATGCATTAGTATCAATATCGAATGGTTGTTTCATATCGGGTAAGGAGAGTACTAGAGATGAGCACAAGCACTGCTTCAAAACATCAAATTATCATTTTTGTGCTATCCCCCATGCAAAATTTTCCCTACCACTGCCCTTGGTCACTTGGATGAGGGCCCATGCAATATGGGAGAATCCCAACACGAACCATCGGTA
>JZKD02S1809243.1:198778-213577 GCA_000966675.3 Picea glauca | reverse complement strand
AAAATAATCTCTTCAAAGCCAAAAAAAAAAAAAAATGATTTAAAGTAGTTCATTAACCATTCATCATTATAGAAAATTTGATATATAACACTAAAAATACTAAAGTTTGGGTCAATGGTTCATGATTATATTCCGCAATGTATCTATTTTGGATTAAATTGAAATAATTCAAGTTCCTAGGTCCATCCCAACTCTATCTTTTGAGACCCAATCTACAACACTATTCATGTCCAATAAATATGAGAGAGAGAGAGAGAGAGATGTATATATGTGAAAGATGTAAAATTCCTAATAGCAAAGAAATGACAATATCTTTGAGCATGCATTCCATAACCAACATTAAGTTTCCAAATATTTGTAATTGAGTTACACCAAACTCTTGTGATGTAATTGAGTTACACCAAACTCTTGTGCTAGTTTCAAAACTAGCTTTAAAGTCATCATTTAACAAAAATTATGGGTTTCTTAACCAATTCCATATTTAAAAGAAATGCTATGGTCTAAAGATAGGGATTACCCATTGAAGCATCATCAAAAAAATACCATGGAATATTTTTATTTATTTCCACTTCACCTTCCCTATGAGGGATAGTGTTTTCCTGCACCGATAGATAAGCATTTAAAATATTATGCTCTGAACAACACATTTGAGAGGAAGTGTCTATTTTTATCCAAACAACTTTGGATTCTTGACAAGCCATACTCCCCAAGGTATGTCGAAACATAGTTCTATGATCTTGGAAGTCTCTATTTTGTTGCACCATGTTTTGAAAGCCTCTTCGATACTTCTTTTGCCCCAAAATTTCTCAATATCTATTAAGATTTCCACCTCTTTTCATACCTCCTTTGAGTATGGATATTCCATCATGAGGTGAACAATATTTTCTTTTTCTTGATTATATTTCTAACATCATATTGACCATTTCATCTTTTGCAGAACATCCCATGTGGGCACCTTATTGAGTAAAATTAGCCACATAAAGATTTTGTTTTTTGTGGGAAATTTTAATTTCCATATAACTTTCCACCACCAGAATTGATGGTCTTCTCTTCCCTCTTTCGTTAGTTCTTTGTAGCTTAATCTAAGAACATATGCTCTAACAAGATTCAAAGACCAGATCAGTTGGTCATTTTCTTCTTTGACTTTAACATTGTTATATATCAAGAGGCTAATGTCTCTTTTTCATTCCTCTACATACTTTTCCCCGAATCATATATATCAGGAGGCCAATGTATTTTTTTCATTCCTCTACATGTTTTTCCCCGAATTCAATTTCTTCTTAGGTTAATCATTGTTGGTTCCAAGTAGTGGTCCTTGCCTACTTTGAAACTTATTAAAGGTTGAAGTAACATTTGTTCCTTAATTCATGAAGAATTTGGAGTGGAATCCTATGCTTACCTTTGCTCCCTATATAAGGGTCAAGACCGATTTGTAATTCATCCCCTTTTCCAAATTGCCAAATCAATCAGTTTCCAATCAGATGGAAAACATAGATAAAAAATTTACATATTATTGAGACATTATTCTATTATTTGATGGACTTATTTATATTAACGACCATGTACTTATCTCTTACGACATGGGCCCACAAAATTTTTCCTTAAATTAGCCTCTACACATTTTTTGCAGCAAGAGCCTTTGAAAAGAGAAAGGGATTTTTGAGACCCCATCCTCCAAAGGCTTTTGGTAATGCCAACATTTTCCATGAGGTCAAAAAAACATTTCGGTTTTTGGTCTCTGGACCATATAAAATTGTAGAAACATTTCCTAATGGTTTCCAAAACACCTTTTGAGATCCAAGCAAGAAATATCCAATACATTGGAATTGCTTCCAAAGTGATTTTACCAAAATTAGACAACCTTCTCTAGACAACCATATATTCCACCAAATGTTTATTTTCTTCTCCACTTTCACTATGAGTCACTGCCAATCACATTTTTTTATATTGGTTTGGCTTCAAATAAAATCCCAAATATTTGATCAAGATATCTCGATAAGGTCATCAGAAATTTTTCCATACTAATGACTATTCCAAGTGTTTTATAAAATAACTCCATGATACCCTTTAATTTTTCAATGACTCTTCTGATACCTTCACAAAAAATTAAAATATCATGTATGATATTGCATAAAAATCTAATGAAAACCCCTCTATTCTACTATTTCCTTCTCCTTCTTTCAGTAGCCTAGTCACATACACAAATTTATGAATAGAATTTTTACATCACATAAGTAGAATTTCTACTACCATTTCCTTCTCCTTCTTTAAGTAACCTAGTCACATACACAAGTTTATGAATAGAATTTTTGCATCACATAAAAAAATAAATCAACTTAAATTTATTTTAGAGTGAGTCAAATTTCTTGAAGCATGATTTTTTTAATCATTTAATATGAAGAAATTAATACATCATGTGGAATTAAATGATTTACAACTGGCTTTGGTTGATAGATTTGGGTTTAAGATGGATAAGCATCTAGATAGAAGTTAGAACAAATTTCTTAAAGTGTAATTATTTTAATCATTTAATATGAAGGAAGTAATACATAGCATGGAATTAAATGATTAAAAAAAATACACCTTAAGAAATTAATCAATCTTTATGCTTGATAGATCTATACTGATAAATATTAAAATCCACAAAAATTTGAAGGGCATGATAACCCATCCCATCATTCTATAAAGAGGCTAACATATTTATAAATTTATTATCAGATTGATATAGAGATAATTCTACCATGCTTCTAATTTATGGAAAAACTGTTTTATTGTTTCTTGTACTTCAAGAAAACATTGGGTCCGGGTTTTTATGACATTTCAATATTTCTAGTTATAGTATGACCGTTCTCAAACCATGCATCAGATCTCATGTTTGTACATGTTAATGAAACTCATGTTAAAGGATGAAAATCACGAGGTAGAAGATGAATATTTTGACAGTGAGAAGAGGAGCGAGATCTTGGTAGGGAACCCACCTTGGTTGAATGCTTTTCAAGAAAGTAAGAATGGTGGTATCATACAAAGAGAACTTTATAAATCAAAAGAAGTCTACGATTCGATCTATCGATTAGACCTAGAGATGGACCATCAACCACCTCCTAATAGTTGTATTGAATACAACAAGATGCGCAGTTTTGATGAGCAAAGTATGGGCTTGCAAAAGCGTATGGGAATTAACAAAGCTTCCACAACCCAAGTGATTGGAAGAAATAAAATAAGTTCATTTTATCTCTGAAGTTTGATGGTTGGTGATCGTTATGCCTGGTCTCATTACTTATTTTTGCAATTCATTTCTATTGTCATAATTCTAGATACTTTGTCTAGTTACCCTCTTGTAGCAATTTAGTTATATCATTATATAAAATAAAAAAAATTGTTAATATAATAAAAATAAGTAGTTAACTCCTATGTGTTTTAGAAGTTTTGTTGAGACGTGACATTCTTATTTCTCATCCATAGTCACAAAAAAACTCTCTTCAAAGAGAAAAAAAAAAATTGATTCAAAGTAGTACATTAACCATTTATCCAATAAACTATAAAAATCCATCATTATACAAAATTTGATACATAACACTAAAAATACTAAAGTTTAGGTCGATGGTTCATGCTTATATTATGCAATGTATCTATTTTGGATTATTGAAATAATCCAAGTTCCTAGGTCCATCCCAACTCCATTTTTTGAGACCCAGTCTACAACATTATTCATATGTGAGAGAGAGATGTATATGTGAAAGATGTAAGTAGATTGAGAGCTTCTTCATACAAGGGTTGTACTATAAAATTCCTAATGGAAAAGAAACGGCAATCTCTTTGAGCATACATTGGATAATCAACATTAAGTCTCCAAATGTTTGTAATTGGGTTACACCAAACTCTGCTAGTTTCAAAACTAGCTTTAAAGCCATCATTTAAAAAAAATTATGGGTTTCTTGACCAATTCCATCTTTAAAAGAAATACTACGATCCGAAGATAGATATAGTATGGCTCCTAAACCTCCCTTAGAGGGGTTACCCTTTGAAGCACCATCAAAAAAATCTCATGAAATATTTTTATTTATTTCCACTTCACCTTCCGTGTGAGGGATAGTGTTTTCCTTCACCAATAGATAAGCATTTAAAATATTTATTCTCTGAACAACACATTTGAGAGGAAGTGTCTATTTTTCTTCAAACAACTTTAGATTCTTGACAATTCATACTCCCCGAGTTATGTCAAAACGTAGTTCTATAATCTTGGAAGTCTCCTTTCTGTTGCACCATGTTTTGAAGGCCTCTTCGATACTTATTTTTCCCCAAAATTTCTCAATCTCTATTAACTTTCCACCACTTTTCATACCTCCTTTGAGTATGGACATTCCATAATTAGGTGAACAATATTTTATTTTGCTTGATGATATTGATAGCATCATACTGACCCTTTCATATTCGGATGTGGGCACCTTATTGAGTAAATTTAGCCACATAGAGATCTTGTTTTTTTGGGGACACTTTAATTTCCATATAACTTTCCACCACCATAATTTATGGTCTTCTCTTCCTTCTTTATTTAGTGCTTTGTAGCTTAATCTAAGAACATATGCTCCAACAAGATTCAAAGACTGGATCAACTGGTACTTTTCTTCTTTGAGTTTAACATTTTTATATATCAGGAGGCCAGTGTATATTTTTCATTAATCTACATACTTTCCCCTGAATCCTATACATTAGGAGGCCATTGTATTTTTTTCATTCCTCTACATATTTTTCCCCGAATCCAATTTCTTCCTATGTTAATCATTGGTGGTTCCAAGTATTGGTCCTTGCCTAGCTTGCAACCTATTAAAGATTGAAGTAACATTTGTTCCTTAATTCATGAATCACTTGGAGTGGAAACCCATTCTTACCTTTACTCCCTATATATGGGTCAAGACCGATTTGTAATTTACCCCTTTTTTCCAAATTGCCAAATCAACTGGTTTACAATCATATGGAAAGCATAGATACCAAATTTCCATATTATTGAGACATTATTATATTGTTTGATGGACTTCTTGATATTAAGGACTATGTACTTGTCTCTTACTACATGGGACCACAAACTTGTTCCTCAAATTAGCCCCCACACATTTTTTGCAGCAATAGCCTTTGAAAAGAGAAAGGGAATTTTGAGGCCCCATCCTCCAAATGATTTTGGGAATGTCAACATTTTCCATGAGGTCAACAACACCGTTCCTTTTTTGGTCTCCAAACCATATAAAATTGTAGAAAAGTTTCCTAATGGTTTCCAAAACACCTTTTGAGATCCAAGCAAGCAATATCCAATACATTGGAATTTCTTTCAAAGCAATTTTACTATAATTAGACAATCTTCCCTAGACAACCATATGTTGCACCAAATGTTTATTTTGGTCTCCACCTTCACTATGAGTCACTGCCAATCACATTTGTTTATATCGATTTGGCTTCAAAGAAAATATCAAATATTTCAGATCTTGTTCAACATCAATCACCTTAAAAGGAAATAGTTGAAAAATAAAAATATTTTCCTATTGAGATATCTCCATAAGGTCATCATAAATTTTTCCATATTAATGACCATTCCAATTGCTTTGTAAAATAAATCCATGATACCCTTGAATTTATCAATAACTCTTCTGATACCTTCAAAAAAATTAAAATATCATGTATGATATTTCATAAAAATCCAATGAGAATCCCTTTATGCTACCATTTCCTTCTCCTTTTTTAAGTAGCCTAGTCACATATACAAGTTTATAAATAAAAATTTTACATCACATAAGTAGAATTTCTATCAATGGGAAAGGGTTGAATTTAAGGCGAGGTTATGAACCCACAATTCAACAAGAGAACAATAAGGTGAACAATAGTATATTTTTCTTGATGATATTAACAACATCATACTATCCCTTTAAAATGTTAAATTTGGCACCATCGATGGTCATTCTCCAATGAGAGGCCATATGGGCCACCCTCAGGCTAGCTAGAGAGATTTGGAGAATCAACCAGTCTTGTGAGGTATTGAAAAAATCTAGGGGGAATGTAAAACCTCTGTGAGTCAAGCCAAAAGTTAGGATGAATGAGATGCTATGTAAGTCTGATGCAAAAGTCAGGGGGGACGTACAACCTCTGTGAGCATAGACAGTCTAGTGCAAAATTCAGGGGGAACATACAACCTTTGTGACCATAGATAGACTAGTGCAAAAGTCAGGGGGAACGTACAACCTCTATTAGCCTAGTCAAGCCTTGTGAGCCATGAGCAAAAGTCAAGGCATCTAGCAAAAGTTAGGTTGAATATAAAATTCATATGAGCTAGAAACAAACGATATTCCTAATATTGCAAATGATATAAATGTATTGATCTAGTGCGTTGGCACGTGTAACATTATCCACCATGAAGAGAATTTTGAATTTCCTTGTAAAGAGTCGATTTGTAACTGAAGTCTCAAGTCTAGTTCTATTTTCGAACTAAAGTGTAATGCTGACTTGTAACTGAAGTCTTAAGTCTAGTTATATTTTCGAACTAAGGTGTAATGTTGAGTTGCAACTGAAGTATCAAGTCTAGTTCTATTTTCGAACTAAGGTGTAATGTTGATTTGTAATTGAAGTCTCAAATCTAGTTCTATTTTCGAACTACACTGTAATGTTGAGTTGTAACTGAAGTCTCAAGTCTAGTTCTATTTTTGAATTAAAGTATACTAGTCTCAAGTCTAGTTCTAAGTTTGAACTAAAGTATAAAGTTGAGTTATGATTAAAGCATGCAAACAAGTTACTATTTCGAGCCATGCACTTCTCCTCTTCAGCCTATATAAGTAGAGGTCGACCCCTCTCTTCAACACAGTTTGATATGTAGGTTAAGGGTGAAGCAATAGAGGTGTATATCAATGATAAAGAGGCAACATACCAAAGAAGCATATCAGTGTTGTATATCAACAATAGAGGCTGCATATAAGAGACGTATATTAGCAGCATATCAGTGTTGTATATCAACAATAGAGGAAACATATTAGAGGTGTATTTCAGCAAGGTCTCTTAGGTCTTTGTCATGTCAGAGTCATATTGGAAAGCTCTTTAAGAGAAAAACATTCATGGTGGATATTTGTAAGTGATCTTACATTATTAATGCAATAAAGGAATATCGTTTGTTGGGGTTTTTCTCCCTATACAGGGTTTACCTAGGGTATATGTGTTTTTTATGTGCATGATTACTTATCTACACAATTATTGATATCTGGTTATGATTCGATATTGTTGAAGTGTATTAAGATGGAATCAAAGTGTTGAAGAAAATAAAAGAATTAATCCGCATAAGAAATCAAGCTCATAATTTAACATGGTATCAAAGCTTAGGGTGTGTTAAACATGTTGAAGTGTAGCAGACGATACACATAGATCCAAGCTAGCTTGATTAAGTTTCCAATGTGAAGTCCATGGAATCCTCCATTTCAGTTAGGGCCGAGGATAGGCTCGAAGGAGCTACCAACTTCAATGTGTGGAAACTCTGGATAAAAAGTATCTTGCAGGAGCATGATCTTGAGCAGTATCTAACCACAGTGGTGGAGGAACCCATGAATAATGTAGGAAGAGCAACCTTCAGGAAGATTCAGGCAAAGGCCAAGTGAATTATATTTGACTTAGTCAAAGATAGTATAATTCCTGCAATAACTTCGTTAATGATTTCTAAGGACTGTATAGATACCTTGGTGAATATATATGAGAAACAGGCTCCAAGTTACAAGAGGACACTTAAGAAAAAGCTTAAGTATTTGAATATGGAGAAAGCTGAATCAATAGCATATTTTTGTTCCAGGATAGCCCAGATCAGAGATCAGCTTTTGGTCATAGGGGTGAAAGTGGATGATGATGATTTAGTGCAAGCCATTTTTGAAGGTCTTCCTTCTTCATGGGAGACCTTCTTATCCAGTGTAAGTGGGGAGAGTTTAAGCCCACGTTTGAGAGGTTATGGAATGATTTCATCCAAGAGGAGAGTCACATAGCTACCAGGATCGAGCCAACAAAAGAAGAGCACTCAGCTTTAGCATCGAGATTCAAGGGAAAGAAGAAAGGCACTTTCCAGAAAGGCTCTCAAAGAAAGCCAAACACCAAAGGTACATTCAAAGGCAAGAATATTGATACATCTAAGATTAAATTCTTTGGTTGTAATAAGTTGGATTATTTTTCTAAATATTTTTGTTTTAGAAAGAAATATCCAAGGAAAGGGAAACATCATGCCTCAACTGTGGAGGATGACGAATCCAAAAGAAATCAGAAAAGTCCTTCTAATGAGAAAGAAAATAGAAAAGAATATTACTTGGTTTCTGCCTTATCCAGTTCTATTTTCACGGGGCTAAAAACTTGGTTAGTAGATAGTGGTGCATCAAATCACATGACAGGGTACAAGGAGATCCTCTCATATTTCAAGACAAAATATTTTGCAGAGCATGTTGAGATTGGGTATGAAAAATGTTACAATATAGAGGGAGTAGGCTCTATCTCCTTCAGATTGGAATCTAGGGCTAGACTTCATGTTGATGAAGTATTATATGTTCCAGGGCTCAAGAAGAATATACTATCAGTTGCAACCCTTGAGGAAAAGGGATATTGGGTGATCTTCAAGGACATGAAGGCACTACTATGGGCTAAAGGTAGCCACTTAAGTACAACATAACCCATTGGAACTTGCAGTGGAGGACTGTACGTTATGTCAGGACAGTCAGTTCAAGCATTGGCTCATGATGTGACTAGCTCCAGTGAGTTGTGGCACATAAGACTTGGACATCTTCATTACAAATCTCTTCCAAATCTACAGAACATGGTATGTGGCATGCCCTCTATTTCTCTTAGTAAAAATGAAATTTGTAAGGGATGCATGCTAGGTAAAAATATAAAGAAAGCATTTCCTAGTAGTGACATTAGAGCTCAGGGCATATTAGATCTGTTTCATTCTGATGTATGTGGTCCCATGTCATCTCCCTCACTCGGTTGTTGTTTGTATTATGTCATATTTATTGATGATTAATCAAGAAAATGTTGGATATATTTCCTTAAAGCTAAAAGTGGAACATTTGATAAATTCAAAGAGTATAAAGCCTTTATTGAAAAGCAGACAGGGAAACACATCAAAATCCTTAGAACAAAAAAAGGAGGAGAGTTTGAATCTCTCCAGTTTGAGGATTTCTGCAAGTCAGCGGGAATCAAGAGATAGTTGACCGTGCCATATAACCCTCAACAAAATGGATTTGTTGAGAGGAAAAATAGGACAATTTGTGAGGCAGCGAAAGAAATGATGTTTGACCAGGATCTGCTAAATTATTTATGGGAAGAATCTACCTCTAATGCCGTGTATATTCAGAACAGTTATCCACATGCTATCTTGAAGGACAAGACTCTTGAATAGGTCTTCTCAGGGATAAAACCTAAAGTAGGGCATCTAAAGATATTTGGGTGTCCTTTGAATATTCATGTCCCCAAGGAAAAGAGGACAAAGATGGAACCCTCAGGAAAGAAAGGGGTTTTTCTGGGGAACAGTGAGAATTCCAAGGCTTACAGGATTTATGTACCAGGTCAAAGGCAAATACTGGTAAGCAGAGATGTGATTTTCCATGAGGAAGTCGCATTTAGGAAATCCAGAGAGCTTCAGTAGGAATCAGAAGTAGTTCATCCATCTTTACTCTCTTTTGAAAATGAAGAGTCAGGTGATCAGAGGGAGGAACCTTGTTAAGGGCCAAGTAATGAGCCCCTATAACCTATTGAAGTGTTAGAAATAACTCTTGAATAACCTCCAACCAAAAGGAAGCCAGGGTGGCTTAAAGAAATAGTGTAGGAACCAGAAAGGATAGCTCCTCCCAAAGGAATTTTCAGGGAAAGGAAGAGGGCTCATAGGTTTGGAGGCTATGTTGCATTGATGAGTAGAATTAGTGATGTTGAACCTTCTTAATTTGAAGAAGCAAATAAATTACAAGTATGGAAGGATGCCATGCTTGAGGAATACAAGTCTATTATAAACAACAATGTTTGGGACATTGTGCCAAGGCCAAAAGACAAATCAATAGTTTCTTCCAAATGGATCTATAAGATCAAACATGTAGTTAATGGAAGTGTGGAAAAGTTCAAAGAAATATTTGTAGCCAAAGGCTTCACTCAGAAACAAGGAATCGACTACGAAGAGACTTTTTCCCCTATAGCCATGTATACCTCCATTAAAACTATTATTTCTTTAGCTCTTGTTCTTGGTTGGAAGCTACATCAGATTGATGTAAAAACATGATTCTTGAATGGAAATATTGAACAGGAGGTCTTTGTGGAACATGTTATCACATATAATTGTCAAGGGCCACAGGTCGCAACCATGAGCACAAAGCAACACTTAGAGCAGTATAATATGGACTCAAATCAAGAGAGTGAGCAAGTTTAGTTTTCAGCAGAGGAGATACCATTCAAATTTCATATTTGCGGCCCATAGACAATCAGAATTATAGAGTTGCTCAAAGTTTAGCACCAGAGAAAAATCATGAAATCAAAAGGTCGAGCAAAGATTTAATCTAGGCTGTAGATCTTATTAGGAGAGATCAACGGTGGAAAATAATCATGGGAATCAAGAGTTTGAAATATTGTTAAAGTTGTTCGTCAAAGGTATGAACTCCTGAAACCTGAAATTAGCGTGGGTCATCTGATCCAACAGGACATGTGGCACCATATCCAAACTATGGACAAAGTCATTTCAGGAAAACTGAAGTGAGTAATGCGCAAATTTCCCTAAGCTCGAAGTGTCGAGATGTCGTAGTCCCAAAGGGCCAAAGCCCGAAGTCCCCAAAGTCGCGAAGTTAGCGGGAGTCATCCAATCCAGAGGGGCACGTGGCAGCAGAATCACGAATTCACGAACTTGTGGTTCAGGAAATTAACAAGGGGCAGAGCTCAACCTTGCGAAGTGAGAAGTTGCGAAGCGCTCAAGAGTTAAACCCAGGGTCATGGCCCGTGGTCATGTGGAATGTGGGTCCAAGAGGAAGGTTGGGGGTTTCAAAGGACCTGCAATGGAGAGTCACCAGCAACACACAACATCCCCTGGGCATTTAGCCTCAGTGTGATCATGAGAAGAACTGGTAAATGAAAAAGGAGTGGTGGTTGAAACCTCAACTCACTCCATAAAGGGAAAGCATGGAGGGTGTGGTTGTGGAGACAGAATTTTCAGCCAGAGGCCCCCTCGATGGACATTTTTTCCTGAAGGCCCATGCTGAGTTAAGTTTACGTCTGACAGAAGAATATATGTGCAGTCTGACAAAGAAGATGTGGATGGAAAGCCTTGAATGCAGGGGGGCGATCATGTTCCTAGTGATCGTGAGCAGTTTTGAGTATAAATAGTTACTTCTAATATTTTGTTAAGGTCGTCAACTGGTTGAGTAGATCTCCCTATTTTGTAATGTTTTGATGCCAGAACTGTTCTTTGGTTATGTACCAAATTTGAGACTTTCATTTTAATAGAATTCATCTTCTTTTCATCTCTCTATAAAAACTGTGCTAAAACACCCGAGCATGGAGGATCCAGTCAAGGGTTGTTATGATGTTGTAATGTAGGTTTGATTGTAATGGTATTGTGACTAGTTTTAGTCATCTCCCTTGTTATCTTTTTCTCTCTTACACTGAATGGCTCGGGCATGGAGGATCCAATCGAGTTGTTGTAGCTGCATTGTGATGTAGGTTTGATCATTGTGTTGTTGTGTCTATGTTGTTTGGACATATTTCAGTGTTTGAATCTTGAGCTCAAGAGTGATCTTGAGTCTGAGTTTTTCTTCTCCAAGCTGCTTGAAAGCCTGATGCTCATAGCAATCTTGTTCACATTTCTCACTAATTCTTCCCTCTGCTCACACATAAAATCAATTCATTGACTGAAGTTAGTTGTGGCCCTCACTTCCCTGTGCATTTATTGTCTAGTTTTGTGTTGAACATCATTCATATATTGAGTTATGTACATTGACCTCAACTCGTATAAACCTAACATCCACCAAAAATTCTAATGGGTACTGGGCTTATCCTCCCACAATCTGAGGGTGTCTCTCAGTGCTAACCTTCTTGGCGTCATTGCCGAGGAACAAATTGAAGACATTTCCCTAGGTAAGAATGACAAAGAAATTATGATTCCGAAGGTGCATCAGATATCAGTGACTTGAATATTGCAGCTTGCACCTGGTGACTCCACTGTTTCAGTCATGGCTCCGAAAGGTAGACACATGAGGTCTACTCCACAACTACCTCTGGCTACACCTGAAGCTAACCCAGATAAGATTATCAAGAAAGGAAATATTTCTCAAGAAGGCTTTTAGCCACTGTCCCAGATTGAAAATTTCTCTAGGAGAACAACAATGATCAAATATGTTCTTTGATGGTGAACAAAGACCAGACACTTTCAGACTACATATCATTCACCTGGCGACTCCATGTTTAAAGAATCCAGTAGAGACTCCACAGTTTTAAGAAGTCATATTTTCATATGGAAACCATTTTGTCTTGAAGGTTTGCTCCTTTCAATTTCTTTGTTGTTCCTAGTTTTCCAAATGTTGTTCCTACTATCGATGAATGGGGAAATTTTTTTCTCATATTTAGAGAACATAAAGATGACAACCCTGCTGAGCATGTCCGTGAGTTTCAGTAACTTGTGCATCAATGGTAAATACATCATGAGGATGTATTATTGAAGATTATCATGTTCTCATTAGAGGGAGATGATCGTGAGTGGTATCATTCCTTGCCCCCTGCTAGCATCTCCTCCCTGGAGCAGTTTCATGCAACTTTCAATGCTCACTGTCAAAGGTATTATTCCTCTGAGTTAATTTGTCATAACTGTTGTGAGGAGTATAGAGATGGTGTTCAAAACATAGTTCATTCTTGAAAAATCTGTGAGAATGAGGGGTATACCTCAGAGTATTTGATAAAACTGGTAAAATCTCTCTCTGGAAGGATAGAGGAATTGGTGGAAGATTTTGCTCGCCGCTCTTGTGAAGAAAATACAGAGGATATTCTGGTCCTGGAAACAAATTTTCTTGGTAGCCCTGCTTATGATGAAGAAGTGATGTCAGATACTGACCAAGAACAAATGATTTTTGATTGATATCCCAGCGAAGATGACAGAGAGAAGAGTTTCTCCATGGTTCCTATTTTTGGTGATTACAAATTTGACCCTGGGGAGAACCATGAAGGAGAAAAGGGGGAGCCACATCTCTCAGCTATCTTGGCTCTGAGATTTCCCCCTTTCAATTTCTCAGCCATAGCTGGTTATCCACATCTAGTGCCGAATAGAAATGAATGGGATGATTATCTTCCGAGATTCAGAGGAAGCGAGCATGACGATCCCGGTAAGCACTTATTCAATTTTCATAGATGCATGCTTGAGCATGACTTTGTTCATGAGGATGTCTTGATCAATATGTTCAAATTTTATTTGGAGGGAGATTCTCATGAATGGTGTAAATATCTCCCTGTTGCTAGTATCCATTATTTGAAGGATTTTCACGATGCTTTCAATGCATATTACGAGAAGAGTTACTTGTCTCATCTTATGTTGGGTGACTATTGTAAGAAGTTTTCATTATACATCCAGCAGATGATAGAGTCTTTCTCGTGTGATGAGTCTGGTGAAGATCTGATTAAAAGAGTGTTGAGTCCCTTTCATCACCTAAATGAGCAAAATAAGGACACTTACAAGTCCAGTTGGGTTCGCTGGACAAGACAGTAGTGAATGCAAGAGTTAGAAACATCAAGCATAAGAAATAAGAAAAGAACTAAGATAATAACAATAAAATAAAATAAAATAGAGTGCATAAGAAAAATAGAACAAAAATTAAACACCATTCATGCCACCAATGGATAAGTTGTATTAGTGGGAAAACACCAAAGAGAAAGAGAGACTTATGGGTCCCCTCTTCCTCCAAGGGAGGGCTCTTGAACCCCCAATGATTGAGCTCTTCTTACAAGTAACAAACTAAAAGGAAATGGTGAAGAAAATCCAAAGCACATTCACTCAAGAGGTGACGTGAATGGCTAAATGAAATGATGCTTGTATGCTCTTGATGAGGAAAGAGGATCCTCCAAGAGAATATAGGCATCATAAAAATACAAATGAATTCCTTGAAAATATAGTGCACCCATGGCCTCTTTTTATAGCAAAGATTTGAGGCATTATTCAACTAGTCTTTGGTGTGAACAAGGGGCTCTTTAGGGCACCCTTAGGTCTTTGACCAGCCCCCCACTCAAATTCAACTCGAATTTGGGTGTCAAATCGACTTGGGAGATGAACCAGAAGTGGGTGGAAGGCCAACCAAAATCATAAATGTGTCATTTTGAGGTGTGCGCAGCTTTTTTCATCCACAGTCGCGCATCAAGCGCATATGCGTTTTTTTGACGATATTCGACTATCACACATGCATGCACTGCCTTTGTATCCTTAGTGCATGCTAATTTTTTAACCAATTGTGGGATCACTGGTCTCCTAGGATTTCTGGTTGGACCATCAACCTATTCTCTGGGGTTAGACCTATTACCCAGAGCCATTCTTTCCATCATTCTCTCCCTATTTCTCATCATTGCTTCAAACCTTTCTTCTGATGTTTGTGATGTTGAAGGCTGTGATTTATCTTGAGTTTTGTTTATGTCCCTGCCATAGTTAGTTTTCATCTTCCCTGAAGCCATTAGGTTCACTTCAACTTCTATGGCATCAGTCATCATATCATCCAATGTGGTAGATCTTCATTCTCTTAATAATAAAGAAAAGTAACTTTCAAAAGAATCAACATATCTGAGCTGAGA
>JZKD02S1809243.1:138041-198765 GCA_000966675.3 Picea glauca | reverse complement strand
GGGGGGGGGGTTTACCTCAGTGGGAATCACATTATAGACCTTCATGAATATGGCTGAAAACTCATGCACTGTTTTTTCAGGTGATCTCTTCATGTTGTTTTACTGGGTCAACAACTAAAGGGGATTTTTCTTATCTCCCCATTTTGCAAGGAAGTTGGTTTTCAAAGGCCTCAAAATCTGTGATACTAGCTGGTGGAAGGGCTCTGAACCACTTCCTCAATTCTCCTACAAGACTTTGTGTAAACAGCTATATTTTCACATCTTCAAATTCCACCTCTTCCAAGTCTATGAAATCATTAAACCAGTCTAGATGCTTCTGAGATGATATGTTTCCTTCAACATCATATAGTTTGATCCTTAGGTTATAATCTTGAGGTAGATCATGTAGTTGAGCAGGCAGTATGAGGGGGGGAAATCTAGCTTCCATAGCTGTTGTGAGGGGTCAGAGTGGCTATTGGTTCTGAGAGAGGATCACTATAGACCAAAGAGAAAAAAAGAATGGAGATGGTGGAGAGCAGAAAAAGAAATGAATAAGCTAATGCAGAGAGCATGCCACAGGGTGAAAGTAGCTCAAGGGATTTCAGGAGCAAGAAACATATCTTTAGCAAGACACCTGGGGTAGTTTACCAATCTAAAGAAGATTTGGAAAATCAGTATGTTGTGAAAGGAAGTATGGCCAATAGTGAGATAAGAGATTTATTTCCTGAAGTAGAAAAGATCTCCCAGCACAGGGATTCCATGTTCTCATTCAGAGATGTGGAACGAAAGGCATTTAACATAACAATGGCAGATGAGGATAAAGTGTCTGAAATAAAGATGCACTATAAGAATATTGGTGCCCCAAACAAGGTAAAGTTCCACAGAAACGCAAGTGACATGTTATATTTAGACTATCTGAGTCTGAGTCTGAGGGTTTCAATACTAACCCATGCACTTAAATTAGATGGACAGTTGAAGCAGGAGAAAGTATCCAGCAAATCCTGGCAGACCGAGGTCAAAATATTGGAATCTGAAGGCCCTCAAGGGGTAAAATATTTTTTAGATGAGAAAGAGAAGATGATCCTAAGCCTAAATAAGAGCTTGAAGATGTCCTCCACAGAACATCCACAGGCAGAAGATTTAGTTGCTCTAGTGCAAGAAAATGACACATTAAGATAGGAAGCGTTAAATTACAAAGCCAAAGTATTGCAGCTTGAAAAGGAAAAAGAGAGTTGGGCATGAGGATAGGCAACAGAATCAGACATGGCTGCTATTGTACCTTCTACTATAGAAACTAGATCAAGCATTGATGTATTGGTTCAGTCTATGTCCCAAGTAATCTTAAATACATGGGAGATCAAGAGCCTTAAGGAGATCATAGAAAATTTGCAGCAATAGATGAAAATGAAGGAAGAAAAGACGGTCCAATTTCAAAAGGATAATCAATATTTGCAAGAGAGGGTGAACAAGTTGAAGATGAGGTTGAAGGGAAACGTATCTTTGCAAGGAGATAAACATGTAGTCTAGGATTCTATTGTTGCTAAAGCTGCTAAATTAATTGTTTATCTGAATTTTATAAATGACAAAGATAGTGTGGCTATCACTGCATGAAGCAGATGTACTAATATTAATGAAACACTGGTGAAAAAACCCTCGAAATGGGCCTAGAACGTTATTGATTTGCTGAATTATGTGCCCACTGCCGATCTTCAGACCATCGGGGTAAAGGACAAAACTGCACTGATCATTTGGGCCAGGAGAATCATCGCTAAACACAATTTTCTCAAATCAGTTCAAACCAAAGCTATGCAAATGGAACAGAGTATACAAGAGTTTAGGGATACATTTGAACAATTTTTTATCAAGGGCCTCCCACCATTTTGGAAGGGTAAAGGGAAATTATACAATCAAGAGGAATACAATTCTCTCCTCACTCGGTGCTGAATGGATCATTCAAAATTTGAAGGTCTGGAAGAGAATCTGAAGGGACCCTGTTTGGTGGAATATTTGGTCGTAGACTTTGAGATTTTAAACCAGTTCAAGACAGTGAAAATCGGGGTACCAACTATGTCTTACGCTACTTTCATTGACCTGGATATTCTGATAAAGGAAATGATGAATACGAGAATCCTTCTGACTCACAGTGGAAGGAGATCATGCGACTGGGCAGGACGTAATGTAGTTTTCTAGGGACCAGTAGGTAACCTCTAGGTGTCACCAAACTGGAAAGCTTGACATGGGATCACATAAAGACAGATGGCACAAAGGAATTTGAGAAGTCAGAGAGATTCATCCCTGAGTTATGAAACATTTTTTGTTTAATCATTTTAAATCAGTTCATATGCCTAGACTGTCAGCTGAAATTATTATAGTCAGTTTTAGAAGCTGAAACGTTTCGTTTTTAGCCATTGTAATCGAATTGTATAAGTACTAGAAATTATGAATTAATTAATGTTGGCAGAAGTGCAAGGGAACCTTCTTAGTTGTTTTGAACTACATTGTAATTTTCTGGAGTTGAATTGAATACATATGCAGAACCTTTTGAAGTCTCTATGAAAAGATTCTAATGGTGGTGATATGAGTTTTGTCTTCTCTCATTGTATGTATTTCATGTGTTCTTTATTTCCATTTGCATTGTCTTACGTTTAAATTGGATAGTTAAAAGCTTAGAATTCATCTCGTGATGCTCTCAACTTAAGCAATTTAAACTGTGTGAATTTCCTCCTAACTAATTCAAAATTCATTTCAGTAATGCTCTGATGCAGTTATTTGTTTTCTCTTTCTTCTTACACCCTACATAAACACAATTAACAACTCAGATTCATTGCCTCATTTAACCTTTATTCTCTGGAGAGTTCTATAGGCCAGTCATTATTTTCATTTACTTTCAGAATTTTGACTCTATAGCCCTAAGAGTCGCTCCCCTTCTTTGCTAGCAAATTTTATAAAAACCCCCAAGACAATCTGAATCTAGCCATTGATTTCCAAAGATATATTAAGTGACACAAGAGGGCCCTCTCTGAATTGAGAAAGCTAGGGCCCAGCTCTAAAGTAGGTTGAAATAGTTACCTCTGTCATTTTTCTATCAGCCAGAAAAAAATTACTGAGTGCTAACATTCTGGCGTCGTTGTCGAGGACGAAATTGAAAAATATTCCCTGGGAAAAATGAATTTAAAGATTTAGTTTGATCCTCGAGGGTTACATTGAATCAAATACCTTATTGGATAAGATTATCTTATCTCTGGTGAATCCATTACCAAAATACCAATTGCACCAAATAGTGTGAGATAGAAATCCTGTCTACTAAGAGAATTCACACCAGGAGCAACCCAGACCCAGAAGTTGCAATCCCTGTGTTTGACCCTGAAAATCTTATACATAAGAGAAAATAAAATCCATTAACCCTCGTGTTGTGTCCAGAACGATATCTTTCCTTGCCCAAGGACGGAGTGAATAGAACTGAAGACCTTGATTTTGATGTGAAATTTGAGCAAGCCCTATTTAGAACTAAGTCTGAATCCTATTTAAGCGAGACCATCTTTGACAAAAAGAGATTCCAAGATTTGATTTTATCCACATCTTCCAGGCCTATAGTGATCCCCGCTCATAACCAATAGCCACTCTGACCCCTCACAGCAGCTATGGAAGCCATATTTTCCTGCCTCATACTGCCTGCTCAACTACATGATCTACCTCAAGCTTATAACCTAAGGATCAAACTATATGATGTTGAAGGAAACATATCATCTCAGAAGCATATAGATTGGTTTAATGTTTTCATAGACTTGGAAGAGGTGGACTTTGAAGATGTGAAAATACGACTATTTACACAAAGTCTTGCAGGAGAATTGAGAAAGTGGTTCAGAGCCCTTCCACTAGCTAGTATCGCAGATTTTGAGGCCTTTGAAACCCAACTTCCTTGCAAAATGGGGAGATAAGAAAAATCCCCTTTAGTTGTTGACCCAGTAAAACAACATGAAGAGATCACCTGATGAAATAGTGTAGGATTTTTCAGCCAGATGCATGAAGTTCTATAATGTGATTCCTACTGAGGTAAAACCCCCCCCTAAAGTTGCTCAGCTCAGATATGTTGATTCTTTTGAAAGTGACTTTGCTTTATTATTAAGAGAACGAAGATCTGCCACATTGGATGATATGATGACTGATGCCATAGAAGTTGAAGTGAACCTAATGGCTTCAGGGAATATGAAAACTAACTATGGTAGGGACATAAATAGAACTCAAGATAAAGCACAGCCTTCAACATCACAAACATCAAAAGAAAGGTTTTAAGCAATGATGAGAAACATGGAGAGAATGATGGAAAGAATGGTTATGGGTAATAGTTCTAACCCCAGAGAATAGGCTGATGGTCCACCCAGAAATCCCAGGAGACTAGCGATCCCACAAATTAGACAAAGAGAGCAAAGGAATCAGGGAAATCAGGGGAACCAAGCAAATCAAGCAGATTAGGCGAATCAAGAAAATCAAGGAAATCAAGGGGATCAACAAATAAGGCCTCCTTTTCCAAATAATTATATAGATGAAAATTATGATGGATATTTTGAAGAAAACATGAACTGTTGTGATGATAAAGAAATAGAAGTGTTTTTTACTAAAGAAGAACACGACCAGTTCATGGATGCAAGTGAGATCTTTTTGCAAGATGAGGAGGAAAGGCTATCAGTATAAACGGAAGATTACAAGATAGGATTGAAAAATTCCATCATGCAATTCCAAAGACAATACAACCTTCAAAATCAAAGGGTACCTCAAAACCCTCCAAAGGGAAACCCCACCAAAGAAGCTCAGAGTAACATACCTTCTTCAAGTCAGCCCAAAAAATATTCTGCTGCAAAGGATTGAGATACAAAAGAATCTATTGTGAAGGATTCTACTGCAAAGGGTACTGTGGACAAAGGAAAGCATAAAGAAAAACCCCGAAAGAGAATATTGGAGGCAAGGAAAGAAACGGTCACCAAAGAGGTAGAGAAGACTTCATCCTCTTTTAATTTTGAAAGTGAGATGGCTAAGATAAAAAATTGTGTACCATTTAATGAATTAATCAAGAATAGTGAATATAGAAATCATATCATCAAGATGCTTAAGATGGAACAGTATTTTGATACCTTGAACATACAAGATGGCCACCCTGCCATCTTATTCAGACCAAGAGTAGAAGAAAATGGTGATAACGAAGAAGTTCCCCCTTTCAATGTTAGCATAAAAGTCCATGATATGACTCTACACAATGCCATGTTGGATTCAGGGGCATCTCATAACCTAATGCCCAAAGTGGTCATGGACCAACTAGGCTTGGACATCACTAGGCCTTACAAAGACTTGTTCTCTTTCAATTCTAGGAAGGTGAAATGCCTAGATCTTATCAAAGATCTGGTGATATCTTTGGCACAAATTCCAACAAAGAACATGGTCATGGATGTAATAGTGGCTGACATCCCTCCCAAATTTGGCATGTTGTTTTCAAGATCTTGGGCTGCAAAATTAAAAGGAACACTCCAGATGGACATGTCATATGCCACCATCCCTGTTTTCGGTCAAGACAGAAGGTTGTTCAGAGAAGTTTTGATCAAATACATGGTCAACAACAAGTCACAACCAAGTAATCACTCCATCTACTCTATAGAAACCGAGTTGGGATCTTCCATTTTCTTCAATGACCTGTTTTGTGAAGAAGAAGAACAAGAAATTGATGTGACTGAGAAATCGGATAAACAGGTTGAGTATTTAGAGTAGCAGGACAAAGAAGAAGATCAAATATGGAAGATGAGTTTTGATGCAGCTGCCTGCAGAGAAAGAGTGGGAGCCGGCGTTTGGATCAATCATCCCAAAGGAGATTCAAAATTATGTTCTTATAATCTTGTTTTTGAATGCACAAATAACATGGTTGAATATGAAGCATTAATATTGGGGTTAAAGGTCTTGAAAGAATTGGATGCCAAAAGAATTTTTGTACATGGAGACTCTGAGCTAATTATAAATCAAATCAAAGGCATATACCAAGAAAAACACCCCAATCTGAGGGCTTATATAAATATGGTACTGGACCTCCTTGAGAAGTTTCCAGAATGTAATCTTTCAGCAATTCCATGAGAACAGAATCAGTTTGTTGATGCCTTGGCCACTTCAGCAGCAGTTTTCAAAGTTTCAATTTTCCTAGAAAAAAGATACAAGGTTGAGGTCAAGTACAGACCAGCAATACCAGATAATATGAAGCACTGGCAAATTTTCGAGGACGACAAACAAATAGAAAGATTCCTCAAGATGGAGAATGAGTTCGAAAATTTGAACATTGATGATGAATACTATGATGATGAGGTGGATGCAGCTACTTTCACAAAAGAGGGGTATTTTGACAATCATATTGCAGGAAGAGATATCGTTCATCTAAAAAGAAACATCATTCCCAAGGGTCTGGTCCCATTGGAGAAGCTCTTTGATAATAATGATGTGGCCAGAAGTCCAAAGATTACAGTAAATGAAGGGGATGTGGAAGATTTCAATATTGGGACTCCAGAGGATCCAAAGGTCATTAAGATGTCCAAAACTCTTAGCCCCGAAGTCAAGGAGAGATATATCAAATTGATGAAAGAGTTCCCTAATGTTTTTGCCTGGAGCTATGATGACTTGAAAATTTATGACACTAGTATATCCGACATGTGATCCCAATCAAAGAAGATCATAAACCTTTCAAACAAAAATTAACGAGGATAAATCCTTTACTACTGCCTTTGATCGAGAAAGAAGTAAAGAAACTATTTGAAGCCAAAATCATAGTGTCCTTGAGATTTTCCAAATGGGTGGCGAATCTGGTGCCAATTAGAAAGAAGAGTGGAGAAATCCGGTTGTGTGTGGATTTCAGGAATCTGAACAAAGTATCTCTAAAAGAAAATTACTCATTGCCTAATATGGATCATATTTTACAGAAGGTGGTGGGTTCTCAGAAGATGTCAATGTTAGATGGATTCTCAAGATACAATCAGATTATGGTGCACCCTGACGATCAGGAAAAGACAACATTTACCACACCATGGGAACATTTATGTATGCCAAGATGCCTTTTGGGCTTATGAATGCAGGGGCAATGTTTCAAATAGCTATGGATGTATATTTTTCTCATGAAAAGGACAAATTCATTATTATCTACCTTGATGGCATCACTGTGTATTCTACCTCAGATGAGGAACACCTCAAGCATCTTAGAAGGGCGTTTCAAAAGTGTAGAAAGTTTGGAATATCGTTGAATCCTAAGAAGTCCAATTTTTCCATGGAAGAAAGAAAGTTGTTGGGTCACATTACTTCAAAAGAAGGGATAAAGGTAGACCCTAGCAGAGTGGAGGGGATCTTAAAAATTGGCATACCCAGAAGTAAAAAGGAGGTACAATCTTTCCTAGGAAAATTGAACTTTCTAAGAAGATTCATCCCTAATTTGGCCGAAATCATAAAACATATTACGAACATGCTCAATAAAGGAAATGAAATAAAGTGGATTCATGAGCCCATAAAATATTTTAAATATATCAAGGTGGGATTGACCAAGGATCCTATGTTGGCTAGTCCTAATTTTGAAAAGGATTTCATATTGTTCTATTTCGCTTCAGAACATACAATTGCCGGTGTTTTACTCTAGAAAGATGACCAAAATTTTGAGAAGCCCATAGCATATTACAACAAGACATTGATGGATTCTCCTTTGAAGTATGACATCATGGAAAAGCAAGCATATTCTTTAGTCAAGGCATTGAAAGAATTCAAAGTTTACATCCTACATTCCCATACTACTAATTATGTAACCAGCAGCTCAGTGAAAGACATATTAACCCAACCTGACCCTAAAGGGAAGAGGGGTAAATGGATAGCAGTACTATTAGAATATGAACTTGAGATCAAACCCACCAAGTTGGTTAAGGGACAGGGGCTTGCGAAGATGATGGCACAGAAAATTTGTGAACTCTTAGGAATAAATTTCATTGCATACCTATCAAAAGGCGTAGAAGAAGAAAGGACTCCTCAAATATCCTAGAAATTTCTTGACTCCACATGGTATGCAAACATCATCTTTGTGTTGAAAAATTTGCAGGCTCCTCCTGAATTCAGTAAAACAAAGGCCAGATTATTGAAACTGAAAGAAACAAAATTTTGTATAGTGAATGAATCTCTATATTGGAAAGATCCAGGGGGGGATTTTATTGAGTTGTTTGATAGAAGGAAAAGCAGAAAAAAAAAATCAAGGATTTCCATAAGGGTGACTATGGGGGTCATCATTATTAGAAGACAATTGTGCATAAGATTTTGAGGGTTGGATTCTATTGGCCTAGAATCTTTCTCGATATTTATAAATAGGTTTCAAAATGTCATGAATGTCAGATCTTCGATGGGAAAGAAAAATTGCAGTCTCTGCCTTTAAAACCCATTTCAGTGGAAGCTCCTTTCAGACAGTGGGGCCTTGAATTTCTAGGAGAAATACAGCCACAATACTCATCTCAACACAAATGGATTCTGACAGTGACAGATTATTTCACTAAGTGGATTGAGGAATTTCCCACCAGGCAGGCAACAGATGCTGTTATCATCCAATTTTTAAAAGACAATATTATGTCCAGATTCGGATGCCCGACCAAGATCATAATGGACAATGTAGTGGCTTTCAAATCCAAGAAACTAGAAAAATTTTGCAGAGATTACAATATCACCCATTTTCATTCTACATCATACTATCCTCAAGGAAATGGGTTGGTTGAATCTTCAAATAAAAGCTTAGTCAAAATCATCAAAAAACTGTTGCAAGGAAACAAAAAGGCCTAGCATAAAAATCTCATCCATGCATTATGGCCTGACAGAATATCCCCAAAGAGATCCATAGCCACGTCTCCTTTACATATCGTTTATGGAATGAAGGATATTTTTCCTACTACATTGGGATTTCTAGTAATGAAACTATTGCAGGAGCAAGAGGCGAAAACAGACGCAAATCGGAGAAGATATGATGAGTTGATCAGCGTACAACAAACCAAGGAAAATGATTTCCCTAATTCCTAGCTGTGTCAAGACAAGATCAAAGAGGATTTCGACAGACGCACCAAGGCGGATGATTTCGAGCTAGGAGACTTGGTACTAAAATGGGATGCTAGAAACGAAGATAAGGGAAAGCACGAGAAATTTGACCATCTCTGGTTGGGACCATTTGAGATTGCAGCATATTGTGGGATTAATGCCTACTTACTGTAGGAGAGTAATGGAGTTATCGTTGGAGGAGGACCTATGAATGGTAGGTACTTCAAACATTACATTGTTTAAACAACCATCACCCCTCCCATTCATTGTACATAATCGTTTTTACGTTTTTTCTTTTCGCATAAAGAATTTGGAATAAAAGAAGCATAGTTGAAGCCCGAGGTGAAGGCCCTGAGCTATGTTGGGTCGATTTTGAGTTTTTGAATAAAGACCAGCAAATTCATATCACATGAATAAGTCACAGCCCAATGGGTAGGCACTAGGTATACATTTATTTGCTACCTCGCAGGGAGGATAGCATCCCCAGTTGGAGCCTATGTTATCACCATAACATTATTAGATAGAATCCAAGTTCCTGATTTAGTGAGGGGCTACATCAGGGTGGAGGAGCGAAATTTGATGGGGCCCAGTAGGCCGTAGATCTCGAGCAGCCCAGATCGATGGTTAAGAGACATATCGGGCGATGAAGTAGCACGAAGGTTAATAACTCAAGAGAGGGACGAGGAAAATACCATGGTCTCACTTTGCAGACACGTCGCACCACCAGAGGCATATCAGGGCGAAAAGCAGTCTACCTAAAACCGCTTTGCCTCATCCCTGATATCGAAAAGCACGTATAAAAGGAGGGCCCCGGCCATTATTTTATGATATTTCAAATCAGTCGAACGTTTTAAAATTGGCGCAAACGCTCCATTCGAAAATGAAGCTCAACAGTGAACAAAACCCGCGCATCCTCCACTAATTCATAGGTATTTTTCATCATGGCCACCAGTCCTGTCATTTTGTCTGTAATAGAGAAAGACCCCGCCTCTAAAGAAGAAGCCCTAATTGACAGGGGCTCTGATGTATTTGACACAGAAATAATCGTCTCACCCATTTCCATATCCAAATCCAACCTGCTAGAAAATGTTGGGAAATGAATACCTTTCCTCTAAGTCGCCCAAGCCTCCATTTCACCTTATGCCATCAAAGTCACCTTCCCATTCCGAGAGTTCATAAGCTGGCGTGTAGAACAGTGCTCGCAAGAAGAAAGGGTCATTTTGAATAAGTTAGGGTTAGAGGTATTATGTGAATTAGATATCTCGTCAATTCGACGCGCCCTCAGTATACAAGAGTCTTCCCCCGTAGTTTCGGAGCCCTTCAAGGAAGAGAGACTGATCACAGTCTATAGATAATGTCCCTCCGAAGTCAAAACCCTATTTCTGCAGACCATTGTTAAACCTGAATATCATTCTAAGAGTTTGTTGTTACCTATGAATGTAAGTGTCATGGTTATTGAGGTCCAGTGGGCCTACTCCATACTTATCCAAATTCTAAGATTGGATAACGACAAGTTTGTGGTAGAAGTCATGTTGGGTTTCCTATTGACCTTTTTTCTATCAAAGTCCAGTCAGTTGGTCTGTATCAATTTTGAAAAGTTCATCGCTGACAATATGCACCAACAGCTGGTAAATTTCAATTCACTAAGACACTTCAGGTACTAAACTCACTTACTGAGAATGTTTCTGGGAACGAATAAGATAGAGACCCCTGAAGCTGCATTCATTTCAACTGAATTCAAAAGCATCACAATGTTGATTTTTATAAGAGTTTATATTTTAATCTTCGACACCGGCCTACCAAGGGTTTTGGAAGAAATGAAAATCTCTTTACAACCCAATCCCGAGAACAGGATAGGAGATTGGATGTTGTTCATGCATTCTACTATAATTTGGGTGTATGGTTATCAAGAAGGACCTTACCTTTTACCTGTCTTTTTGACTCCCATATTGTTTTCCCTAGATTTCATCAGACAAAGAATTATTCCATAGATAAAGAACTTTCTGAAAACGCACAAGGCATCTAACTTAATTTTTTCTTTCCTAGTAAGACCATTTGTGGTAAAGACTAGGTATTGTTTGCCTCAGATCCAGGCCAAAATCAATGAATTTTGATTTACACAGTTACAAGGGAGGAAATATGACCCACACTAGGTCATATCTAAAAAAAATACCGATGAGCATATAAGGCCCCTATGAGCATGAGCATGTTGAAGGATTTGATAAACTAGAAAATCTGGAAACCTGTGTAGATATGGAAGTCACTTTGAAACCTGATCAAACACAACAAATAGAGTCAACCCCGAAGTATATCCAGAAACAGAAAAATTCTCCAAGGCTGATTATTAAATCTCCCAAGATAAGTGTTTATAACAAAAGGAGCAGTTCAGAGGCTTTGGGCACTAGTGGTCAACAAATTTTTCTCAAGAAAGTGAAGATCACACAGTCCCCACAGGTAGTAAATCTGGAGGAGGAAGAGCCCAAAGAGAAAATGAGCATGGAGATGGTGGAGAGTAGAAACATAAACAAAGAAGCTAACGTAGAGAGCATGCCACAGGGTGAAAGCAGCTCAAGGTCTTTCAACAGCAAGAAACATATCTTTAGCAAGACACCTGGGGTAGTTTACCAATCCAGAGAAGATTTAGCAAATCAGTATGTTGTGAAAGGAAGTATGGCCAATAGTGAGATAAGATATTTGATGCCTGAAGTAGAAAAGATCTCCCAGTATAGGTCTTCCCTATTTTCTTTCAAAGATGTGGAATGAAAGACATTTAACATAGCAATGGAAGATGAGGATAAAGTGTCTGAAATAAAGTTTCACTATGAGAATATTGGTGCCCTAGACAAGGTAAAGTTCCACAGAAATGCCAATGACGTGCTATATTTAGACTATCTGAGTTTGAGTCTGAGGGTTTCAAGACTAACATCCCATGCACTTAAATTATATGGATAGTTGAAGCAAGAGAAAGCATCCAGCAAAACCTAGTAGACCCAGGTCAAAAGATTTGAATCTGAAGGCCCTCAAGGGGTAAAAGATTATTTAGATGAGAAAGAGAAGATGATCCAAAGCCTAAATAATAAACTGAAGATGTCCTCCACAGAACATCCACAAGAAACAGAGTTATCTTCTCTAAAGCAAGAAAAGGAGACATTCGGATAGGAAGCACTAAATTACAAAGCCAAAGTATTGTAGCTTGAAAAGGAAAAAGAGAGTTGGGCACAAGGACAGACAACAGAATCAGACATGGTTTCTATTGTACCTTCTACTACAGAAACTAGATCAAGCACTGATGGATTGATTCAGGCTATGTCCCAAGTAAGCTTAAATATAGGGGAAATCAAGATCCTTAAGGAGATCATAGAAAAGTTGCAGCAAGAGATGAAAATGAAGGAAGAAAAGATGGCCCAATTTCAAAAGGATAATCAAGATTTGCAAGAGAGGGTGAACAAGTTGAAGACGAGGTTGAAGGGAAAAGTATTGTTGCAAGGAGATAAACATATAATCTGGGATGCTATTGTTGTTGAAGTTGCTAGATTCATAGTTTATCTAAATTTTATAAATGACAAAGACATCATGGCTATCACTGCCTAAAGAAGATGTACTATTACTAATGAAACATTGTCAGAAAAACCCTTGGAATGGGCCCAGAACGTTATTGATTTGCTGAATTTTGTGCCCACTGTCGATCTTCAGACATTGGGGTAAAGGACAAAACTGCACTGATCATTTGGGCCAGGAGGATCATCGCTAAACATGATTTTCTCAAATCAGTTCAAACTAAAGCTGTGCAAATGGAGCAGAGTATACAAGAGTTTAGGGATACATTTGAACAATTTTTTATCAAGGGCCTCCCACCATTTTGGGATGGTAAAGGAAAATTATACAATCAAGAGGAATACAATTCTCTCCTCACTCAGTGCAGAAGGGATCATTCAAAATTTGAAGGCCTGGAAGAGAATCTAAAGGGACCCAGTTTCGTGGAATATTTGGTCGCAAACTTTGAGATTTTAAATCGCTTCAAGATAGTGAAAATCAAGATGCCAACTATGTCTTACACTACTTGCATTGACCTAGAGTTTCTGATAAAGGAAATGATGGATTATGATATTCCTTCTTACTCACTATGGAAGGAGATCGTGCGACTGGGAAGGACGAAATGCAGTTTTCCAGGGACCAGTAAGTA
The DNA here is from genome assembly GCA_000966675.3 of Picea glauca. Lineage (NCBI taxonomy): Eukaryota > Viridiplantae > Streptophyta > Pinopsida > Pinales > Pinaceae > Picea > Picea glauca. The sequence goes on along the minus strand of JZKD02S1809243.1, from coordinate 185,528 downwards.
ACCTCCAGGTGTCACCAAACTGGAAAGTTTGACAGGGGATCACAGAAAGACAAATGGCACAAAAGGAATTCGAGTAGTCAGAGAGATTTGTCCCTAAGTTATGAAACATTTTTTGTTTAATCATTGTAAATCAGTTCATATGCCAAGACTGTCAGTTGAAATTATTATAGTCAATTTTAGAAGCTGAAACGTTTTGTTTTCATCCATTATAATTGAATTGTATAAGTACTAGAAATTTTGAATGAATTAATGTTGGCAGAAGTCCAAGGGCTCCTTCTTAGTTGTTTTGAACTACATTGTAATTTTCTAGAGCTGAATTGAATACATATGCAGAATCTTTTGAAGTCTCTATGAAAATATTCTAATGGTGGTGATATGAATTTTGTCTTCTCTCATTGTATGTATTTCCTGTGTTCTTTATTTCCATTCTCATTGTCTTTTGTTTAAATTGGATAGTTAAAAGATCATAATTCATCTTGTGATGCTCTCAGCTTAAGCAATTTAAACTGTGTGAATTTCCTCCTAACCAATTTAGAATTCATTTCAGTAATGCTCTGATGGAGTTGTTTGTTTTCTCTTTCTTCTTACACCATGCTTAAACTCAATTAACAACTCAGATTCATTGCCTCATTTATCCTTTATCCTATGGAGAGTTCTATCGGCCAGTCATTATTTTCATTTACTTTCAGAATTTTGACTCCATAGCCCTAAGAGTCCCTCCCCTTCTTTGCCAACAAATTTTATAAAAACCCCCAAGACAATCTGAATCTAGCCATTGATTGGCAAAGATATATAAAGTGACACGAGGGAGCCCTCTATGAGTTGAGCAGGCTAGAGCCCAACTCTAAAGTAGGTTGAAATAGTTACCTCTGTCATTTTTCTATCAGCCGGACCAAATTTACAGAGTGCTAAGAGAGGGTCTGGTTATGGAGACAGAAATGTCATCCAGAGGCCTCCTCGATGGATGATTTTTCCTGAAGGCCCATGCTGAGTTAAGTTTGTGTCTAAAAGAATAATACATGCACAGTCAGACAGAGAAGACGCAAACGGAAAGCCTTGAATGCAAGGGCTCGATCATGTTCCTGGTGATCATGAGCAGTTTTGAGTATAAATAGTTAGTTTTGATATTTTGTTAAGGTCGTCAACTGGTTGAGTAGAGCTCCCTATTTTGTAATGTTTTGATGCCAGAACTGTTCTCTAGTTATGTACCAAATTTGAGACTTTCATGTTAATAGAAGTCATATTCTTTTCATCTCTCTGTAAAAAAATGTGCTAAAACACTCGGGCATGGAGGATACAGTCAAGGGTTTTTATGTTGTTGTAATGTAGGTTTGATTACAGTGGTATCATGACCAGTTTTATTCAGCTCCCTTGTATCTTTTTCCCTCTTACACTGAATGACTCGAGCATGGAGGATCCAGTCGAGTTGTTGTAGCTAAATTGTGATGTAGGTTTGATCATTGTGTTGTTGTGACTGTGTTGTTTGGACATATTTCAGTGTTGGAAACTTGAGATCAAGAGTGATCTTGAGTCTGAGTTTTTCTTCTCCAAGCTGCTTGAAAGCCTTATTCTCATAACAATCTTATTCACGTTTCTCACTAAGTCTTCCCTCTGCTCACACTTAAACTCAATTCACTGACTGAAGTTAGTTGTGTCCCTCACTTCCTTGTGCATTTCTTGTCCAGTTTGGTGTTGAACATCATTCATATATTGAGTTTTTTCCATTGACATCCACTCGTATAAAACCAACATCCACCAAAAACTCTAATGGGTACTAGGCTTATCCTCCCGCAATATGAGGGTGACTCCCAGTGCTACTAGAACAACCAGATGGTTTTGTACTGCATAAAAAAGGAACTCATGTATGCAAGCTAAGGAAGGCCTTATATGGTCTTAAGCAGGCTTCCAGATTTTGGTATGATAGGATTGATGGATTTTTTTAAAGCCTGGGCTTTCAGAAAAATGATGTTAATGCAAATATGTACTTCAAGGTAAGAGGTAACCAACCTGTTATACTAATATTTTATGTTGATGATCTCTTTCTAACAACATATGAAGGGATAATAACCTAGTGTAAGAGGGAGCTAACCTCAGAATTTGAGATGAAAGACTTAGTCTTGATGCATTACTTCCTAGGATTGGAAGTATGGAAAAGACAGGGCGAGATATTTCTGGCACAAGGAAAATACACAGTGGATGTACTAAAGATGTTTGGTATGATGGATTGCAAATCCATGTCTACTCCGATGATTACCAACCTGAGGAAGCTACATGATTCTGATACAGGTTCAGATTTGATGGATCCCACCATGTATAGGCAATTGATTGGATCATTGATGTACATGATCCACACTAGGCCAGATATATGCTATGCAGTGATTGCAATGAGTCAGTTCATGACTGAACCGAGATAAAGACACTAGGTGGCAGCAAAGCACATCATGAAATATCTAAGAGGGACCATTACTTATGGTCTGAGATATACATCCAATGGTGGTTTATTTCTGCATGGGTATGAAAATGTTGACTGGGCAGGAAGCCCAGTGGACCAGAAGAGTACTTTTGGATATTGCTTCAGTTTAGGATCCGCTATGATCTCTTGGTCAAGCCAGAAGCAAGGATCCATTTCACATAGTACAATAGAGTATGAGTACATTGTAGCAAGTGATACTAGCAAGGAAGCAGTATGGCTCAAAAAATTGGTTTCTGGGTTGTTTGGTGATAAGCTCGAGACGACGGTGGTTCACTGTGATAATCAAAGTTGCATAAAATTGACAGAGAACTCGGTATTTCATGACATGTCAAAACATATTGACATGAGGTACCACTACATCAGAGACTTGGTCCAGATAAAAACTGTAAAGTTACAGTACATAGCCACAAGTGAGTAGGTAGTTGATATCCTAACCAAGCCTTGGACCTCAAGACATATTGTGCAGCTAAGAGGCAAGATTGGTGTGGCTGAGAATGACTCCCTTGTTGAGAGGGAGTGTTAAATTTGGCAGCATCGACATTCATTCTCCAATGAGAGGCCATATGGGCCACCCTAAGGCTAGTCAGGAAGATTTGGAGAATCAACCAGTCTTGTGAGGTATTGACAAAATCCAGGGGGAATGTACAACCTCTGTGAGTCAAACCAAAAGTCAGGATAAACAAGATGCTATGTAAGTCTAATGCAAAATTCAGGGGGGATGTACAACCTCTATGAGCATAGACAGTCTAGTGCAAAATTCATGGACAACGTACAACTCTGTGAGCATAGAAAGACTAGTGCAAAAGTCAAGGGGAACGTACAACCTTTCTGAGCCTAGTCAAGCCTTGTGAGCCATGAGAAAAAGTCAAGGCATCTAGCAAAATTTAGGTTGAATATAAAATTCCTATGAGCTGTAATGTTGAGTTTCAACTGAAGTATCAAGTCTATTTCTATTTTCAAACTAAGGTGTATTTTTGAATTGTAACTGAACTCTCAAGTCTCATTCTATTTTCAAACTAAAGTATACCAATCTCAAGTCTAGTTCTATTTTCAAACTAAATTGTAATGTTGAGTTGTAACTGAAGTGTCAAGACTAGTTCTATTTTCAAACTAAAGTATACCAGCCTCAAGTCTAGTTCTAAGTTCGAACTAAAGTATGAAGTTGAGTTATTATTAAAGCATGCAAAAAAGTTACTATTTCGAGCCATACACTTCTCCTCTTCAACCTATATAAGTAGAGGTCGACCCCTCTCTTCAAAAGAGTTTGATATGAAGGTTAAAGGTGAAGCAATAGAGGTGCATATCAGTGATAAAGAGGCAGCATACCAAAGATTCAACATATCAGTGTTCTATATCAGCAATAGAGGTTGCTTATCAGAGATATATATCAACAACATATCAGTGTTGTATATCAACAATAGAGGCAACATATCAGAGGTGTATTTCAGAGAGGTCCCTTAGGTCTTTGTCAAGTCAGAGTCATCTTGGCAAGCTCTTTAAGAGAAAAACATTCATGGTGGATATTTGTAAGTGATATTACATTATTAATACAACAAAGGAATATCGTTTGTTGGGGTTTTCTTCTCTGTACAGGATTTCCCCAGGGTATATGTGTTGTTAATGTGCATGATTACTTATCTACATAGTTATTTCTATCCGGTTTTGATTTGGTATTGTTGAAGTGTATTAAGATGGAATCAAATTGTTGAAGAAAATAAAAGAATTAATCTGCATAAGAAATCAAGCTCGTAATTTAACATGGTATCAGAGCTTAGGGTGTGTTAAACGTGTTGAAGTGCAGTAGCAGGTACACACGGATCCAAGCTAGCTTGATTAAGTTTTCATTGTGAAGTCCATGGAATCCTCCATTTCATTCAGGGCTGAGGATAGGCTCGAAGGAGCTACCAACTTCAATGTGTGGAAACTCTAGATAACAAATATCTTGCAAGACCATGATCTTGAGAAGTATGTGACCACAGTGGTGGAGGAACCCACAAATAATGCAAAAAGAGTGGCCTTCAGGAAGAGTCAAGAAAAGGCCAAGAGAATAATCTTTGACTCAGTCAAAGATAGTATAATGCATGAAATGACTTCGTTAATGATTGCCAAGGACTGTATGGATACCTTGGTGAATCTGTATGAGAAACAGGCTCCAAGTCAGAAGAGGACACTTAAGCAGAAGCTTAAGTATTTGAAGATGGAGAAAGGTGAATCAGTGGCATATTTTTGTTCCAAGATAGCCCAAATTAGATATCAGCATTTGGTCACAGGGGTGACAGTGGACGATGATGATTTAGTGCAGAACATTTTTTACTGTCTTCCTACTTCATGGGAGACCTTCTTATCTAGTGTAAGTGGGAGAGATATTCAACCCAAGTTTGAAAGGTTATGGCATGATTTCCTCTAGGAGGAGAGTTGCAAAACTACCAGGAGTGAGCCAACAAAAAAAGAGCACTCAGCTTTAGCATCAAGATTCAAGGGAAAGAAGAAAGGCTCTCAGAGGAAGCCAAACACCAAAGGTACATTCAAAGGAAAGAATATCGATACATCTAAGATTAAATGCTTTATTTGTAATAAGTTGGGTCATTTTGCTAAAGATTGTTGGTTTAGAAAGAAATATCCAAGGAAAGGGAAACATCATGCCTCAACTGCTAAGAATGATGAATCCAAAAGAAATTAGAAAATTCCTTCTAATGAGAAAGAAAATAGAAAAGAATATTACTTGGTTTTTGCCTTATCCAGTTCATTTTTCACGGGGCTGAAAAATGACAATCCATAGCCATGAGCGAGTAGGTAGTACATAGCCATGAGCGAGTAGGTAGTTTATATCCTGACCAAGACTCTGACCTCAAGACAATTTGTGCAACTGAGAGGCAAGCCTCGTGTAGCTGAGAATGACTCTCTCACTGAGAGGGAGTGTTAAATTTGGTAGCATCGACAGTCATTCTCCAATGAGAGGCCATATGGGCCACCATGAGGCTAGCCATGGATATTTGGAGAATCAACCAGTCTTGTGAGGTATTGACAAAAGCCAGAGGGAACGTACAACCTCTATGAGTCAAACCAAAAGTCAGGACGAATGAGATGCTATGTAATTCTAATGCAAAAGTCAGGTGGAACGTACAACCTTTGTGAGCATAGACAATCTAGTGCAAAAGTTAGGGGGAACGTACAACCTCTGTGAGAATAGACAGACTAGTGAAAAATTCAAGGGGAACGTACAACCTTTGTGAGCCTATTCAAGCCTTGTGAGCCATGAGAAAAAGTCAAGGCATCTACAAGAAGTTAGTTTGAATATAAAATTCCTATGAGCTATAAACAAACGATATTCCTAATATTTCAAATGATATAAATGTATTGATCTAGTGCGTTGGCACGTGTAACATTATCCACCATGAAGAGAATTTTGAATTTTCTTGTAAAGAGTCGATTTGTAACTGAAGTCTCAAGTCTAGTTCTATTTTCGAACTAAAGTGTAATGTTGAGTTGTAATTGAAGTATTAAGTCTAGTTCTATTTTCGAACTAAGGTGTAATGTTGAGTTGCAACTGAAGTATCAAGTCTAGTTCTATTTTCGAACTAAGGTGTAATGTTGAGTAGTAACTGAAGTATCAAGTCTCATTCTATTTTCAAACTAAAGTATACCAGTCTCAAGTCTAGTTCTACTTTTGAACTAAAGTATACCAACCTCAAGTCTAGTTCTAAGTTCGAACTAAAGTATAAAGTTGAGTTATGATTAAAGCATGCTAACAAGTTACTATTTCGATCCATGCACTTCTCCTCTTCATCCTATATAAGAAGAGGTCGACCCCTATCTTTAACACAATTTGATATGCAGGTTAAGGGTCAAGCAATAGAAGCGCATATTAGTGATAAAGAGGCAACATATGAAAGATTCAACATATCAGTGTTGTATATCAGCAATAGAGGCTGCATATTAGAGACGTATATCAGTAGCATATCAGTGTTGTATATCAACAATAGAGGAATCATATCAGAGGCGTATTTTAGCAAGGTATCTTAGGTCTTTGTCAGGTCAAAGTCATCTTGGAAATCTCTTTAAGAGCAGAACATTCATGGTGGATATTTGTAAGTGATCTTACATTATTAATGCAATAAAGCAATATTGTTTGTTGGGGGTTTTCTCCATGTACACGATTTCCCTAGGGTGTATGTGTTGTTAATGTGCATGATTACTTATCTACATAGTTATTGTTATCTAGTTATGATTTGGTATTGTTGAAGTGTATTAAGCTAGAATCAAAGTGTTGAAGAAAATAAAAGAATTAATCCACATGAGAAATCAAGCTCATAATTTAACATGGTATCAGAGCTTAGGGTGTGTTAAACGTGTTGAAGTGTAGCAGAAGGTACACACAAATCCAAGCTAGCTTGACTAAGTTTTCGGTGTGAATTCCATGGCATCCTCCATTTCAGTCAGGGTCGAGTATAGGCCCGAAGGAGCTACCAACTTCAATGTGTGGAAACTCCGGATAACAAATATCTTGCAGGATTATGATCTTGAGCAGTATGTGACCACAGTGGTGGAGGAACCCACGAATAATGTAAGAAGAGCAGCCTTTAGGAAGAGTCAAGTAAATTCCAAGTGACTGATCTTTGACTCAGTCAAAGATAGTATAATGTATGCAATGAATTCGTTAATGACTACCATGCACTGTATGGATACCTTGGTGAATTTGTGTGAGAAACTGGATCAAATTCATAAGAGGAAACTTAAGCACACGCGTAAGTATTTGAAGATGGAGAAAGGTGAATCGGTGGCATCTTTTTGATCTAGGATAGCCCAGATCAGAGATCATCTTTTGGTCATAGGAGTGACAGTGGAAGATGATGATTTAGTGCAGGCCATTTTTTATGGTCTTCCTTCTTTATGGGAGACCTTCTTATCCAGTGTAAGTGGGAGAGAGATTCAACCCATGTTTGAGAGGTGATGGCATGATTTCCTCCAGGAAGAGATTCGCACAGGTACCAGGAGCGAGCCAACGAAAGAAGAGCACTCAGCTTTAGCATCAAGATTCAAGGGAAAGAAGAAAGGCACTTTCCAGAAAGTCTCTCAAAGGAAGCCAAACACCAAAGGGTCATTTTGCTAAACATTGTTGGTTTAGAAAGAAATATCCAACGAAAGAGAAACATCATGCCTCAACTATTGAGGATGATGAATCCAAAAGAAATCAGAAAAGTCCTTCTAATGAGAAAGAAAATATAAAAGATATTACTTGGTTTCTAACTTATCCAGTTCAGTTTTCACGGGGCCGAAAAGATGGTCAGTAGACAGTGGTGCATCAAAGCACATGACAGGGTACAAGGAGATCCTCTCAGATTTCGAGACAAAATATTTTGCAGAGAATGTTGATCTTGGAGATGACAAATGTTACAATATAGAGAGAGTAGGATCTATCTCCTTCATATTGGAATCTGGGGCTAGACTTCATGTTGATGAAGTATTATATGTTCCAGGGATCAAGAAGAATCTACTATCAGTTGCAACCCTTGAGGAAAAGGGATATTGGGTGATATTCAAGGACAGGAAGGCACTACTATGGGCTAAAGTTAGCCACTTAAGTACAGCAGAACCCATTGGAACTCACAGTGGAGGACTGTACGTTGTGTCAAGACAGTCAGTTCAAGCACTGGCTCATGATGTGACTAGCTCCAGCGAGTTGTGGCACATAAGACTTGGACATATTCATTAAAAATCTCTTCCAGATCTACAAAACATGGTATGTGGCACGCCCTCTATTTCTCTTAGTAAAAATGAAATTTGTAAGGGATGCATGCTAGGTAAAAATATAAAGAAAGCATTTCCTAGTAGTAAGTTGGGTCATTTTGCTAAAGATTGTTAGTTTAGAAAGAAATATCCAAGGAAAGGGAAACATCATGCCTCAACTACTGAGGATGATGAATCGAAAAGAAATGAGAAAACTCCTTCTAATGAGAAAGAAAATAGAAAAGAATATTACTTGTTTTTTTCCTTATCCAGTTCATTTTTCATGGGACCGAAAAACTTGGTTCGTAGACAGTGGTGCATCAAAGCACATGACAGGATACAAGGATATCCTCTTAGATTTCAAGACAAAATCTTTTGCAGAGCATGTTGAGCTTGGGGATGATGAATGTTACAAGATAGAGGGAGTAGACTATATCTCCTTCAGATTGGAAATGATAGTTGCTCCCAAAGGAACTTTCAGGGAAAGGAAAATCCCTCATAGGTTTGGAGGCTATGTTCCACTGATGAGCAACATTAGTGATGTTGAACCTTCTTCATTTGAGGAAGAAGATAAATTACAAGTATGGAAGGATGTAATGCTTGAGGAATACATGTCTATTATAAAGAACAATGTTTGGGGCATTGTGTCGAGGCCAAAAGACAAATGAATGGTTTCTTCCAAATGGATCTATAAGATCAAACATGCAGCTGATGGAAGTGTGGAAAAGTTCAAAGCAATATTTGTAGCCAGAGGCTTCACTCAGAAAGATGAAATCGACTACGAAGAGACATTTTCCCCTATATCCAGGTATACCACCATTTGAACTATTATTGCTTTAGCTCTCGTTCTTGGTTTGAAGCTACATCAGATGGATGTAAAAAAAACATTCTTGAATGGAAAGATTGAACAGGAGGTATTTGTGGAACAACTAGATGGTTTTGTATTGCATAAAAAAGGCACTCATGTATGAAAGCTAAGGAAGGCCTTGTATGGTCTTAAGTAGGCTCCCAGAGTTTGGTATGACAGGATTGATGGTTTTCTTAAAAGCCTGGGCTTTCAGAAAAGTGATGCTGATGCAAATATGTACTTCAAGGTAAGAGGTAACCAACCTGTTATACTAATATTGTATGTTGATGATCTCTTTCTAACAGGATATGAAAGGATAATAGCCTAGTGTAAGAGGGAGCTAACCTTAGAATTTGAGATGAAAGTCTTAGGCTTGATGCATTACTTCCTATGATTGGAAGTATGGAAACAACAGGGAGAGATATTTCTGGCACAAGGAAAATACATAGTGGATGTACTAAAGATGTTTGGTATGATGGATTCCAAATCCATGTCTACTCTGATGATTACCAACATGAGGAAACTGCATGATTCTGATACAGGTTCAGATTTGGTGGATCCCACCATGTATAGGCAACCGATTGGATCATTGATGTACATGATCCACACTAGGCCATATATATGCTATGCAGTGATTGCAATGAATCAATTCATGAATGAACCGAGACAGACACACTGGGTGGCATCAAAGCACATCTTGAGATATCTCAGAGGGACCATTACGTATGGTCTGAGATATACATCCAGTGGCAGTTTATTTCTGCATGGGTATGTAGATGTTGACTGGGCAGGAAGCCCAATGGATAGGAAGAGTACTTCCAGATACTGCTTCAGTTTAGGATCCGCTATGATCTCTTTGTCAAGCCGGAAGTAGGGATCCATTTCACAGAGTACAGTAGAGGCTGAGTAAATTTCCGCAAGTGATGCTAGCAAGGAAGCAGTATGGCTTAGAAAATATGTTTATGGGTTGTTTGGTGACAAGCTCAAGATGATGGTGGTTCACTGTGATAATCAAAGTTGCATAAAATTGATAGAGAACCTGGTATTTCACAACATGTCAAAAAATATTGACATGAGGTAACACTACATCTGAGACTTGGTCCAGAGAAAAACTGTAAAGTTGCAATACATAGCCATGAGCGAGAAGGTAGCTAATATCCTGACCAAGCCTGTCACCTCGAGATAGTTTGTGACTCTGAGAGTCAAGCTTGGTGTGGCTAAGAATGTCTCCCTCCCTGAGAGGGAGTGTTAAATTTGGAAACATCAACTATCATTCTCCAATGAGAGGCCATATGGGCCACCCTCAGGCTAGCCAGTGAGATTTGGAGAATCAATCAGTCTTGTGAGGTATTAAAAAAATCCAGTGGGAACATACAACCACTGTGAGTCAAACCAAAATTCAGGATGAACGAGATGATATGTAAGTCTAATGCGAAAGTCAAGGGGAACGTACAACCTCTGTGAGCATAGATAGTCTAGTGAAAATTTTAGGGGGAACATACAACCCCTGTGAGCATAGACAGACTGGTGAAAAAGTCAGGGGGAACGTACAACCTCTCTGAGCCTAGGCAAGCCTTGTGAGCCATAAGAAAAAGTCAAGGCACCTAGCAAAAGTTAGATTGAATATATAATTCCTATGAGCTAGAAACAAATGATATTCCTAATATTGCAAATTATATAAATTTATTGATCTAGTGCATTGGCACGTGTAATATTATCCACCATGAAGAGAATTTTGAATTGTCTTGTAAAGAGTCAAGTTGTAACTAAAGTCTCAAGTCTAGTTCTATTTTCGAGCTAAAGTGTAATGTTGAGTTGTAACTGAAATCTTAAGTCTAGTTCTATTTTCGAACTAAGGTGTAATGTTGAGTTGCAACTGAATTATCAAGTCTAGTTCTATTTTCGAACTAAGGTGTAATGTTGAGTTGTAACTGAAGTCTCAAGTCTCGATCTATTTTCGAACTAAAGTATACCAATCTCAAGCCTAGTTCTATTTTCGAACTAAAGTGTAATGTTGAGTTGTAACTGAAGTCTCAAGTCTAGTTCTATTTTTGAACTAAAGTATATCAGTCTCAAGTCTAGTTCTAAGTTCAAACTAAAGTATGAAGCTGAGTTATGATTAAAGCATGAAAACAAGTTACTATTTTGAGCCACACACTTCACCTCTTCAGCCTATATAAGCAGACGTCGACCGCTCTCTTCAACACAGTTTGATATGCAGGTTATGGGTGAAGCAATAGAGGCACATATAAGTGATAAAGAGGCAACATACCAAAGAAGCATATGAGTGTTGTATATCAGCAATAGAGGCTGCATATCAGAGACATATATCAATAGCATATCAGTGATGTATATCAACAATAGAGGCATCATATCATAGGTGTATTTCAGCAAGGTCTCTTAGGTCTTTGTCAAGTCTAAGTCATATTGGCAAGCTCTTTAAGAGAAAAACACTCATGGTGGATATTTGTAAGTGATTTTACATTATTAATGAAATAAAGGAATATCGTTTGCTGGGGTTTTTCTCCCTGTACAGGGTTTCCCCGGGGTATATGTGTTGTTGATGTGCATGATTACTTATCTACATAGTTATTTCTATCTGATTATGATTTGGTATTTTTGAAGTGTATTAAGATGGAATCAAAGTGTTGAATAAAATAAAAGAATTAATCCGCATAAGAAATCAAGCTCATAATTTAACATGGTATCAGAGCTTAGGGTGTGTTAAACTTGTTGAAGTGCAGCAGAAGGTACACATAGATCCAAGCTAGCTTGATTGATTTTCCAGTGTGAAGTCCATGGAATCCTCCATTTCAGTCAGGGTGGACGATAGGCTCGAAGGAGCTACCAACTTAATTGTGTGGAAACTTTGTATAACAAATATTTTGCAGGACCATGATCTTGAGCAGTATGTGACCACGGTGGTTGAGGAAACCACGAATAATGCAGGAAGAGTGACCTTCAGGAATATTCAAGAAAATGCCAATCGAATAATCTTTGACTCAATCAAAGACAGTATAATGTCTGCAATGACTTCGCTAATGACTCCCAAGGGCTATATGGATACCTTGGTGAATTTGTATGAGAAACAATCTCCAAGTCAGAACAGGACACTTAATCACAAGCTTAAGTATTTGAAGATGGAGAAAGGTGAATAAGTGGCATATTTATGTTCCAGGATAGCCCAGATCAGAGATCATTCTTTGGTCACAAGGGTGACAGTGGACGATGATGATTTAGTGCAGGCCATTTTTGAAGGTCTTCCTTCTTCATGGGAGACCTTCTTATCCAATGTAAGTGGGAGAGAGATTCATCCCATTTTTGAGAGGTTATGGCATGATTGCCTCCAGGAGTAGAGTCACACATCTACCAAGAGAGAGCCAATGAAATAATATCACTCAACTTTAGCATCAAGATTCAAGGGAAAGAAGAAAGGCACTTTCCAGAAAGGATCTCGGAGGAATCCAAACACCAAAGGTACATTAAAAGGCAAGAATATTGATACATCTAAGATTAAATGCTTCAGTTGTAATAAGTTGGGTCAATTTGCTAAATATTGTTGGTTTAGAAAGAAATATCCAAGGAAATGGAAACATCATGCCTCAACTGTTGAGGATGATGAATCCAAAAGAAATCAGAAAAGTCCTTCTAATGAGAAAGAAAATAGAAAATAATATTACTTAGTTTCTGCCTTATCCAGTTCAATTTCACGGGTCTGAAAACTTGGTTACTAGACAATGGTGCATCAAAGCACATGACAGGGTACAAGGAGATCCTCTCAGATTTCAAGACAAAATCTTTGGTAGAGAATGTTGAGCTTGGGGATGACAAATGTTACAAGATAGAGGGAGTAGGAGTAGGATCTATCTCCTTCATATTGGGATCTGGGGCTAGACTTCATGTTGATGAAGTATTATATGTTATGGGGCTCAAGAAGAATCTACTATCAGTTGAAACCCTTGAGGAAAAGCGATATTGGGTGATCTTCAAGGACATGAAGGCACTACTATGGGCTAAAGTTAGCCACTTAAGTACAGTAGAACCCATTGGAACTCGCAGTGGAGGACTGTACGTCACGTCAGGACAGTCAATTCAGGCATGGTCTCATGATGCAACTAGCTCCAATGAGATATGGAAAATAAGACTTGGGCATCTTCATTGCAAAGCTCTTCTAGATCTATAAAACATGGTATGTGGCGTGCCCTCTATTTCTCTTAGTAAAAATGAAATTTGTAAGGGATGCATGCTAGGTAAAAATATAAAGAAAACATTTCCTAGTAGTGACTTCAGAGCTCAGGGAATCATAGATCTGGTTCATTTTGATGTATGTGGTCCCATGTCATATCCCTCACTCAGTGGTTGTTTGTATTATGTCATTTTTATTGATGATTACTCAAGAAAATGTCGGATATATTTCCTTAAAGATAAAATTAAAACATTTGATAAATTCAAAGAGTATAAAGCCTTTATTGAAAAGAAAACATGGAAACACATCTGAATCCTTAGAACAGACAATGGAGAAGAGTTTGAATCTCTCCAATTTGAGGACTTCTGCAATTCAGCAGGAATCAAGAGATAGTTGACCATGCCATATAACCCTCAAGAAACTAGAGTTGTTGAGAGGAAAAATAGGACAATTTGTGAGGTAGCGAAAGCAATGATGTTTGACCAGGATCTTCCAAATTCTTTATGGGAAGAAGCTACCTCAACTGTCGTTTATATTCAGAACAGGTGTCCACATGTTATCTTGAAGGAAAATACTCTTGAAGAGGTCTTCTCAGGGATCAAACTTGAAGTAGGGCATCTAAGGATATTTGGGTGTCATGTGTATATTCATGTCCCTAAGGAAAAGAGGACAAAGATGGAACCCTCAGGCAAGAAAGGGGTTTTTGTGGGGTACAGTGAGAAATCCAAGGCTTACATGATTTATTTACCAGGTCATAGGAAAATAGAGGTAAGCATAGATGTGAATTTCCATGAGGAAGTCGCAATTAATAAATCCAGAGAACTTCAGCAAGAATCAGAAGCAGTTCAGCCAGCTTCACTCTCTTCTGAAAATGAAGAGTCAGATGATCAGAGGGAGGAACCTCGTGAAGGGACAAGTAATGAGCCCCTAGAACCTGCTAAAGTGTTAGAAAGAACTTTTGAAGAACCTCTAGCCAAAAGGAATCCAGGGTGGCTTAAAGAAATAATGTAGAAAGCAGAAAGGATAGATGCTCCCAAAGGAAATTTCAGGGAAAGGAAGATGCCTCATAGGTTTGGAGGCTATGTTGCACTAATGAGAAACATTAGTGATGCAGAACCTTCTTCATTTGAAGAAGCAGATAAATTACAAGTATGGAAGGATTCCATGCTTGAGGAAAACAACTATATTATAATGAACAATTTTTGGCACATTGTGTTGAGGCCAAAAGACAAATCACTGGTTTTTTCCAAATGGATCTATAAGATCAAACATGCAGTTGATGGAAATGTGGAAATTTTCAAAGCAATATTTGAAGCCAGAGGCTTCACTCAGAAAGAAGGAATCGACTACAAAGAGACTTTTTCCCATGTTGCCAGGTATACTGCCATTCGAACTATTATTGCTTTAGCTCCCATTCTTGGTTGGAAGCTACATTAGATGCATGTAAAAACAAAATTCTTGAATGGAAATATTGAACAGAAGGTATTTTTGGAACAACCGGATGGTTTTGTACTGCATAACAAAGGCACTCATGTATGCAAGCTAAGGAAGGCCCTGTATGGTCTTAAGCAGGCTCCTAGAGTTTGGTATGACAGGATTGATGGCTTTCTTAAAAGCCTGAGCTTTCAGAAAAGTGATGTTGATGCAAATATGTACTTCTAGGTAAGAGGTAACAAACCTGTTATACTAATATTGTATGTTGATGATCTCTTTCTAATAGGAGATGAAGGGCTAATAACCTAGTGTAAGAGGGAGCTAACCTCAAAATTCGAGATGAAAGACTTAGGCTTGATGCATTACTTCCTAGGATTGGAAGTATGGCAAAGACAGGGCGAGATATTTTTGGCACAAGGAAAATACACAGTGGATGTACTAAAGATGTTTGGTATGATGGATTGCAAATCCATGTCTACTCTGATGATTACCAACCTGAGGAAGCTGCATGATTCTGATACAGGTTCAGATTTGATGGATCCCACCATGTATACGCACGTGATTGGATCATTGATGTACATGATCCACACTAGGCTAGATATATGCTATGCAGGGATTGCAATGATTCCTTTCATGACTTAACTGAGACAGAGACACTGGGTGGAAGCAAAGCACATTTTGAGATATCTCAGAGGGACCGTTACTTATGGTCTGAGATATACATCTAGTGGTGGTTTATTTCTACATGAGTATGCAGATGTTGACTGCAGGAAGCCTAATGGATTGGAAAAGTACTTTCGGATACTGCTTCAGTTTAGGATTCGCTATGATCTCTTGGTCAAGCCAGAAGTAGGGATCCATTTCATAGAGTACAGCAGAGGCTGAGTACATTGCAGCAAGTGATGCCAGAAAGGAAGCAGTATGGCTTAGAAAATTGGTTTCTAGGTTGTTTGGTGACAAGCTCGAGACGACGGTGGTTCACTGTGATAATCAAAATTGCATAAAATTGATAGAGAACTTGGTATTTCATGACAAGTCAAAAAATATTGACATGAGGTACCACTACATCCGAGACTTGGTCTAGAAAAAAACTGTAAAGTTACAGTAGACAGCCACGAGCGAGCAGGTAGCTGATATCCTGACCAAGCCTCTGACCTCGAGACAGTTTGTGAAGATGAGAGGCAAGCTTCATGTGGCTAAGAATGACTCCCTCGCTAAGAGGGAGTGTTAAATTTAGCATCATCAATAGTAATTCTCCAATGAGAGGTCATATGGACCACCCTGAGGCTAGCCAAGGAGATTTGGAGAATCAACCAATCTTGTGAGGTTTTGACAAAATCCAGGGGGAATGTACAAACTCTATGAGTCAAACCAAAAGTCAAGACGAACGACATGTTATGTAAGTCTAATGCAAAAGTCAAGGGGAATGTACAACCTCTGTGAGCATAGATAGGATAGTGCAACAGTCAGGGGGGACGTACAACCTCTGTGAGAATAGACACACTAGTGCAAAAGTTAGGGGGAACGTACAACCTCTGTGAGACTAGTCAAGCCTTGTGAGCCATGAGAAAAAGTCAAGGCATCTAGAAAAATTTAGGTTGAATATAAAATTCCTATGAGCTAGAAACAACGATATTCCTAATATTGAAAATGATATAAATGTATTGATCTAGTGCGTTGGCACGTGTAACATTATCCACCATGAAGAGAATTTTGAATTTCCTTGTAAAGAGTCAAGTTGTAATTGAAGTCTCAAGTCTAGTTCTATTTTCGAACTAAAGTGTAATGCTAAGTTGTAACTGAAGTCTTAAGTCTAGTTCTATTTTCGAACTAAGGTGTAATGTTGAGTTGAAACTGAAGTATCAAGTCTAGTTCTATTTTCGAACTAAGGTGTAATGTTGAGTTGTAACTGAAGTCTCAAGTCTAGTTCTATTTTTGAACTAAAGTATACCAATCTCAAGTCTAGTTATATTTTCGAACTAAAGTGTAATGTTGAGTTGTAACTGAAGTCTCGAGTCTAGTTGTATTTTCGAACTAAATTATATCAGTCTCAATTCTAGTTCTAAGTTCGAACTATATTATGAAGATGAGTTATGATTAAAGCATGCAAACAAGTTACTATTTTGAGCCATATACTTCTCCTCTCCAGCCTATATAAGCATAGGTCGGCCCCTCTCTTCAACACAGTTTGATATGCAGGTTAAGGGTGAAGTAATAGATGTGCATATCAGCAATAGAGGTTGCATATCAGAGATGTATATCAGTAGCATATCAGTGATGTATATCAACAATAGAGGCAGGATATCAGAGGTGTATTTCAGCAAGGTCTCTTAGTTATTTGTCAGGTCAGAGTCATCTTGGAAAGATCTTTAAGAGAAAAACATTCATGGTGGATATTTGTAAGTGATCTTACATTATTAATGAAATAAAGGAATATCGTTTGTTGGGGTTTTTCTCCATGTACATATTTTCCCCAAGTTATATGTGTTGTTGATGTGCATGATTACTTATCTACATAGGTATTGTTATCCGGTTATGATTTGGTATTGTTGAAGTGTATTAAGATGGAATCAAAATGTTGAAGAAAATAAAAGAATTAATCCGCATAAGAAATCAAGTTCATAAGTTAACATGGTATCAGATCTTAGGGTGTGTTAAATGTGTTGAAGTGCAGCAACAGGTACACAAAAATCCAATCTAGCTTGATTAAGTTTCCATTGTGAAGTCCATGGAATCCTCCATTTCAGTCAGGGCCGACGATAGGCTCGAAGAACCTACCAACTTTAATGTGTGGAAACGTCGAATAACAAATATCTTGCAGGAGCATGATCTTGAGCAGTATGTGACCACAATGGTGTAGGAACCCACGAATAATGCAAGAATAACGGCCTTCAGGAAGAGTCAAGAAAAGTTCAAGTGAATCATCTTTGACTCAATCAAAGACAGTATAATGCCTGCAATGACTTCGTTAATGAATACCAAGGACTGTATGGATACCTTGGTGAATCTGTATGAGAAACAAGCTCTAAGTCAAAAGAGGACACTTAATAACAAGCTTAAGTATTTGAAGATGGAGGAAGGTGAATCAGTGGAATCTTTTTGTTCCAGGATAGCCCAGATCAAAGATCAGATTTTGGTCACATGGGTGACAGTGGACGATGATGATTTAGTGCAGGCCATTTTTTATAGTCTTCCTTCGTCATGGGAGACCTTCTTATCTAGTGTAAGTGGGAGAGAGATTCATCCCATGTTTGAGAGGTTATGGCATGACTGCCTCTAGGAGGAGAGTCGCACAACTACCAGGAGCGATCCAATGAAAGAAGAGCACTCATCTTTAGCATCAAGATTCAAGGGAAAGAAGAAAGGCACTTTCCAGAAAGGCTCTCAGAGGAAGCCAAACACCAAAGGTACATTCAAATGAAAGAATATTGATACATCTAAGATTAAATGCTTTAGTTGTAATAAGTTGGGTCATTTTTCTAAAGATTGTTGGTTTAGAAAAAAATATTCAAGGAAAGGGAAACATCATGCCTCAACTGCTGAGGATGATGAATCCAAAAGAAATCAGAAAAGTCCTTATAATGAGAAAGAAAATAGAAAAGAATATTACTTGATTTCTTCCTTATCCAGTTCAGTTTTCACATGACCAAAAACTTGGTTAGTAGACAGTGGTGCATCAAAGCACATGACAGGGTACAAGGAGAGCCTCTCAGATTTTGAGACAAAATATTTTGCAGAGCATGTTGATCTTGGGGGTGACAAATGTTACAAGATAGAGGGAGTAGGATCTATCTCCTTCAGATTGGAATCTAGGGCTAGACTTGATGTTGATGAAGTATTATATGTTCTAGGGCTCAAGAAGAATCTACTATCAGTTGCAACCCTTGAGGACAAGGGATATTGGGTGATCTTCAAGGACAGGAAGGCACTACTATGGAATAAAGGTAGTGACTTAAGTACAACATAACCCATTGTAAATCATAGTGGATGACTGTACGTCGTGTCAGGACAGTCAGTTCAAGAATTGGCTCATGATGTGACTAGCTCCAATGAGTTGTGGCACATAAGACTTGGACATCTTCATTACAAATCTCTTCCAGATCTATAAAACATGGTAAGTGGCATGCCCCCTAATTCTCTTAGTAAAAATGAAATTTGTAAGGGATGCATGCTAGGTAAAAATATAAAGAAATCATTTCCTAGTAGTGACATCAGAGCTCAGGGCATCTTAGATCTGGTTCATTCTAATGTATGTGGTCCCATGTCATCTCCCTCACTTAGTGGTTGTTTGTATTATGTCATTTTTATTGATGATTACTCAAGAAAATGTTGGATATATTTTCTTAAAGATAAAAGTGACACATTTGATCAATTCAAAGAGTATAAAGCCTTTATTGAAAGCAGACAGGGAAACACATCAGAATCCTTAAAACAGAAAATGGAGGAGAGTTTGAATCTCTCGAGTTTGAGGATTTTTGCAGGTCAGCAGGAATCAAGAGATAGTTGATCGTGTCATATAACCCTCAGCAAAATGGATTTGCTGAGAGGAAAAACAGGACAATTTGTGAGGCAGTGAAAGGAATGATGTTTGACCAGGATCTGCCAAATTCTTTATGGGCAGAAGCTACCTCCATTGTCATGTATATTCATAATAGGTGTCCACGTGATATCTTGAAGGACAAGACTCCTGAAGAGGTCTTCTCAGGGATCAAACCTGAAGTAGGGCATCTAAGGATATTTGGGTGTCCTGTGTATATTCATACCCTAAGGAAAAGAGAACAAAGATGGAACCCTCGAGAAATAAAGGGGGTTTTGTGGGGTATAGTGAAAACACCAAGGCTAACAGGATTTATGTACTAGGTCAGAGGCAAATAGAGGTAAGCAGAGATGTGACTTTCCATGAGGAAGTCATATTTAAGAAATCCAGAGAGCTTCAGTAGGAATCAGAAGCAATTCAGCCAGCTTCACTCTCTTCTAAAAATGAAGAGTCAGATGATCAGAGGGAGGAACCTCGTGAAGGGCCAAGTAATGAGCCCCTGGAACTTATTGAAGTGTTATAAATAACTCTTGAAGAACCTCCAGCTAAAACGAATCTAGAGTGGCTTTAAGAAATAGTGCAGGAAGCAGAAAGGATAGTTTCTCCCAAAGGAACTTTCAGGGAAAGGAAGAGGCCTCATAAGTTTGGAGGCTATGTTTCACTAATGAGAAACATTAGTGATGTCGAAACTTATTCATTTGAAGAAGAATATAAATTACAATTATGGAAGGATGCCATGCTTGAGGAATACAAGTCTATTATAAAGAACAATGTTTGGGACATTGTGTCGAGGCCAAAAGACAAATCAATGGTTTCTTCCAAATGGATCTTTAAGATCAAACATGCAGCTGATGGAAGTGTGGAAAAGTTAAAAGAAAGATTTGTAGCCAGATGCTTCACTCAAAAAGAAGGAATCGACTACGAAGAAACTTTTTCCCCTGTAGCTAGGTATACCTCCATTCAAACTATTATTTCTTTAGCTCCCATTCTTGGTTGGAAGGTACATCAAATGGATGTCAAAACAACATTCTTGAATGGAGAGATTGAACAAGAGGTATTTTTGGAACAACCATATGGTTTTGTACTGAATAAAAAAGGCACTCATGTATGCAAGATAAGGAAGGCCTTGTATGGTCTTAAGCAGGCTCCCAGAGTTTGGTATGACAGGATTGATGGCTTTCTTAAAAGCCTGGGCTTTCAGAAAAGTGATGTTGATGCAAATTTGTACTTCAAGGTAAGAGGTAACCAACGTGTTATACTAATCATGTATGTTGAGGATCTCTTTATAACATGATATGAAGGTATAATAGCCTGGTGTAAGAGGGAGCTAACCTCATAATTTGAGATGAAATACTTAGGATTGATGCATTACTTCATAGGATTGGAAGTATGGCAAAGACAGGGCGAGATATTTCTAGCACAAGGAAAATACATAGTGGATGTACTAAAGATGTTTGGTATGATGGATTGCAAATCCATGTCTACTCCGATGATTACCAACCTGAGGAAGTTGCATGATTCTGATACAGGTTTATATTTGGTGGATCCCACCATGTATAGGCAGTTGATTTAATAATTGATGTACATGTTCCACACTAGGCTAGATATATGCTATGTAGTGATTGCAATGAGTCAGTTCATGACTGAACCGAGACAGAGACACTGGGTGGCAGCAAAGCACATCTTGAGATATCTCAAAGGGACCATTACTTATGGTCTGAGATATACATCCAGTGGTTGTTTATTTCTACATGGGTATGCAGATGTTGACTAGGAAGGAATCCCATTGGATCGAAAGAGTACTTTCAGATACTGCTTCAGTTTAGGATCCTCTATGATATCTTGGTCAAGCCGGAAGCAGGGATCCATTTCTCAGAGTACAGTAGAGGATGAGTACATTGCAGCAAATGATGCTAGCAAGGAAGCAGTATGTCTCAGAAAATTGGTTTTTGGGTATTTTGGTGACAAGCTCGAGATGACGGTGGTTCACTTTGATAATCAAAGTTGCATAAAATTGATAGAGAACCTGGTATTTCATGACAAGTCAAAACATATTGACATGAGGTACCACTAAATTCGAGACTTGGTCCAGAGAAAAACTGTAAAGTTACAGTACATAGCCACGAGCGAGCAGGTAGCTGATATCTTGACCAAGCCTCTGACCTCGAGACAGTTTGTGGAGCTGAGAGGCAATCTTGGTGTGGCTAATAATGACTCCCTCGCTGAGAGGGAGTGTTAAATTTGGCAGCATCGATAGTCATTCTCCAATGAGAGGCCATATGGGCCACCTTGAGGCTAGCCAGGGAGATTTGGAGAATCAACCAGTCTTGTGAGGTATTGACAAAAGCCAAGGGGAATGTACAACCTCTGTGAGTCAAACCAAAAGCCAAGACAAATGAGATGCTATGTGAGTCTAATGAAAAATTCAGGGGGAACGTACAACCTCTATGAGCATAGACAGTCTAGTGAAAAAGTCAGGGGGAATGTACAACCTCTGTGAACATAGACAGACTACTGCAAAAGTCAGGAAGAACATACAAACTCTGTGAGCCTATTCAAGCCTTGTGAGACATGAGAAAAATTCAAGGCATCTAGAAAGATTTAGGTTGAATATAAAATTCCTATGAGCTAGAAACAAACGATATTCCTAATATTGCAAATGATATAAATGTATTGATCTAGTGCATGGGCACGTGTAACATTATCCACCATGAAGAGAATTTTGAATTGTCTTGTAAAGAGTCCAGTTGTAACTGAAGTCTCAAGTCTAGTTCTATTTTTGAACTAAAGTGTAATGTTGAGTTGTAACTGAAGTCTTAAGTCTAGTTCTATTTTCGAACTAAGGTGTAATGTTGAGTTGCAACTGAATTATCAAGTCTAGTTCTATTTTCGAACTAAGGTGTAATTTTGAGTTGTAACCGAAGTCTCAAGTCTAGTTTTATTTTCGAGCTAAAGTATACCAGTCTCAAGTCTAGTTCTATTTTCGAACTAAAGTGTAATGCTGAGTTGTAACTGAAGGCTCAAGTCTAGTTGTATTTTCGAACTAAAGTATACCTGTCTCAAGTCTAGTTCTAAGTTAGAACTAAAGTATGAAGCTTAGTTATGATTAAAGCATACAAACAAGTTACTATTTCGAGCCATACACTTCTCCTCTTCATCCTATATAAGCATAGGTCAACCCCTCTCTTCAACACAATTTGATATGCAAGTTAAGGGTGAAGCAATAGAGGTGCATATCAGTGATAAAGATGCAGCATACCAAATAAGCATATCAGTGTTGTATATCAACAATAGAGGCTGCATATCAGAGACTTATATCAGCAGCATATCAATGTTCTATATCAACAATAGAGGCAGCATACCAGAGGTGTATTTCAGCAAGGTCTCCTAGGTCTGTGTCAGATCAGAGTCATCTTGGAAAGCTCTTTAAGAGAAAAACATTCATGGTGGATATTTGTAAGTGATCTTACATTATTAATGCAATAAAGGAATATCGTTTGTTGGGGTTTTTCTCCCTGTATAGGGTTTCCCCAGGGTATATGTGTTGTTGATGTGCATGATTACTTATCTACATAGTTATTTCTATCTGGTTATGATTTGGTATTGTTGAAGTGTATTAAGCGGGAATCCCATGTGGGTGCCTTGTTGAGTAATATTAGCCACATAAATATCATGTTTTTGTGGGATGTGTTAATTTCCATATAACTTTCCACCAATAGATTTGTTGTCCTTCTTTTCCTTCTTCAGCTAGTGCTTTGTAGCTTAATCTAGGAACATATGCTCCAACAAGATTCAAAGACTAGAGTAGTTGGTCCTTTCCTTCTTTGAGTCCAACTTTGCTATATATTAGGAGGCCACTGTATCTTTTCCATTCCTCTACAGACTTTGTCTCGAATCCAATTTCTTCTAAGGTATTAACTATTGGTTGCAAGTAGTGTTCCTTTCCTAGTTTGCAAATTGTTAAAGATTGGAGTAACCTTTGTTCCTTAATTCATGAATTATTTAGACTAGAATTATATTCTTACCTTTTCTCCCTATCTAGGGGTCAAGACCAATTTGCAATTTATCCCCTTTTCCAATTTTCCAAATCAACTAGTAGCCATTCAAATGGAAATCATACATAGCAACTTTCCATATTATTGAAAAATTATTCTATTGTTTGATAGGACTTCTCATCCAATCCTCCATTGTATTAGGGGCTATGTTCCTTAAATTAGCCTCCACACATTTTTTGCAACAAGATCTTTTGAAAAGAGAAAGAGAATTTTGAGGCCCCATCCTCTAAAGGATTTTGGTAATGCCAACGTTTTCCATGAGCTCAACACCAGACCTTTCTTTTTTTGGTCTCTAGACCATATTAACTTGTACAAAAGTTTCCTAATGGTTTCCAAAACACCTTTTGAAACCCAAGAAAGTGATAACCAATACATTGGAATTGCTTCCAAAATTGAGTTTACCAGTTTACCAAACTAAAAAACCTCCCCTAGACAACCATATGTTGCACCAAATTTTTATTTTCTTCTCCACTTTCACTATGAGCCACTACCAATAAAAACAAATTATATTTCTTTGGCTTAAAAACAAATTTGCTAAAGATAACATGGGTGAGTCTTAAAAAAAAATGCAAGAAAATAGTTGTTTGTGAGTTTGATAAACAATTGTTCGCCAATTTGATAAACAATGTAAGAAAACAATTGTTTTCCAGTATGATATGGAGGTAGAACGTTATGACCTACAAATTTTTAAAAAACAAACATGCTAAAAGTAGCATAAGTGAGTTCAAACAATGCAATAGACAGCGATAAATATGAATACATTTAATTTTATTTTTTAGAAGGATCTCTTTCATTATTGTGGAAGGAAAAGGAAAGAAAGAGGCTAAAATGGAAGTGTTATGATTTATGAAGTCGAACATTGGTTATGATTTGAAATTGTTGAGATTCAAGGGTTTTCTTATGAATTGAATTTGGTGAGACATATGAATGAATCTAGTCGGACACTAGTTATTAATTGAAATTGGTGATGCATATTTGCATTATTGAGCTGATGAGGTCAAATAAAATGCAGATATGTTGTCATTTATTTTAATATACATCCACCACTGGCATAGACTTTATCTTTTAGTAATGAAAATTCTAGTTTAGTGGTCTAAAATCTCTTAATTTGATCAATGGAGAAAGTTTTTTTAAGTTTTTCAAACATAATGATACAAGAAAAGTAGAAATTATTATTCATCATAATATAGATGTAAATCTAAAATTAACTTTATTTTAATGTTTTTAAAATTAACATATTTTAATAATGTTCTTGTTGAGAAAAGTTAATCAATTCTCAAGTAGGATAGAAATATTCTCTCAACTATGCGAAATATGCGGGTGGGAAATAAATAACTCACCTGCTGAAACCAATCGTTCACCTGACGATAGGAAGGTAAGGGTTAGAATGGGGGAACACCCCCCGCCGAGTCGCTCACCTTGTTGCCCGATGACAAGACCTAACCGGAGCGAACGGCCCTATCTTATATATATATTCGCGGAGTATGTCAGCTGGGTATCTGAATTCCACTAGATTCCCTACGGTACAGCAGGAAGGCAAGTTTGAGATTAAGAAAAAATTCACTTTAGTTTCTTTTATCTATCTACCTACTTCATCATATACATTATTTTCAACAAACATTTTAGAATTCAGCTAACTAAATTATTATTATTTTATGTGAAATTATTTTTTTATAATTTTCAATTTTTTAAAATATCATATAAAAAAAATATTCAATTTTTCTTTAAAATTATCTTATGTAAAATTATTGTTATTATAATTTTTAATAACTTTAAAAAGTCAATAATGACATATATCTTTTTCTTTATACATTATAAAGTTTAATAATTATTTCTTTATACATTATAGAATTTAATAATGACATGTATCTCTTTTTTATGCATTATAGAATTTACTTTGTGAAATTATTTTAATTATAATTTTTAATATCTTTAAATATTATATAAAAAAAATTATTTCAGTTATAATTGTAATATCTTTAAACATTATATAAAAAAATATATATATATCATTTTTTTAAAGTCATCTTATGTAAAATTATTTTGATATAATTGTTTATAACATTATTTTGATATAATTGTTTATAACTTTAAATATTATTAGAAGTCAAAAGTACAATCACTCGTCACTGGTGGCTGGCATTAAATAACTGTACATTAAATAATCGACTCGGTAAGAGTTCCAGGCAGGAAAATCTCGCGCAGTAAATAATAGTTGGAGTATAAAATCATGGCTGGTAAATTTGGGTTTTTTAGAAAATGAAACGTTAATCACTCAGAGGTGGCAATCAGCTAGCCATCATAGTAAATTTTAAATATGATTAAGTAAAAGTAAAAAAATAAACATGTAAACGGATGTCTTTATAATAGTGAGGAAGTTAGTGGTTGAAATCTGATGCAGGAGCATCTCTCCATGCCAGCCAGCCAGCCAACCACGTCAGCGCACATGCATTCAAATAGAGGCGCAGTCTCATTTGAATATTTGAAATGAATGTAATAAATATTTTAGGCTGGTGAGCCATGAATGCCATGCCTTTGCGCAGGCTGTAGATAAGATAGGCATTTATTATAGATCGGCTGAGATCTAGTTCTGGATAGCAGACTAGACAGTCATTGATTGTAAATTAATTAGAGTAGGTAAATCCTGGAGGGAAGCGCGAAGTGCCCCTCAGGTAAAAGAGATATTCAGATCTCATTTTGAGTAAGTAGAGGCAGGTAGAGCAGAAGAGAGAGCCGAGAGAGAGCTCGAGGAATACTTTGTAAAACATACAGGCATTTGCCATTATAAATACAGAGCAGTTTTTCCTGCATTTTCTGTCATTATATGCATGTCTGTGTGTGTGTTCATTATATGCTGCATTTGTGGATTGTAGTTATGTCATTGCAGGGAGTGTGTTTGATTTCAGGTTTGAGAGGTCTTTGAGGGTTCATGCCATGAGGGCGTGATAGAGTGTTGAGACTCTGAATACCAGTGCACTGAGGAGGCACTTCTGAACTCTGAGGAGTCAGACAAAGATGTGTTGAGAGCACAAGCACTGAAGTCAACAACTTTTGTAGAAGGAGGACTTTCGAGGTTACTGAACACCTCAATAATCAAGGCAGTGTAGCTAAGACACTATTGTGAATAGAACCTCTGAGAAGCTCTGTCTAGGGGACATCGAGCAAAGTGCGTGAATGCACAGGGAAAACATAGCTATTGAGTGTTCGGTGGAAGAGATACTCTGTCAGGAGGGCATTGAGGGAGTGTGCAGATAGCGCAGGAGGAAGGAACTCTTTGAGTTCTATCATCTGAAGGAAGCATCCACTGAGGGAGCTTTCACTGGGTTACTGAATACCCCGAGCACTCAGCAATAGGTTGCTTGAGTTGGAAGACTGCTAGGAGCATCGTATTCTCCATCTGTGGGAGAAAGAGGTGAATGAGTTTCAATTGTTTCTCTGTCTGAGCCAAGAGATTCCTGCATAGAGTGCAGTCGAATTCATCTGCATAGAGTGCGTTGATGAGGCTCAACAGTTAAACTCTCATTCTCATCTGCCCAGAAGTCGAATTGGGTTACTCGTGTCGTGCGGGAGAAGCGCAGGCGAGGTTGAAATCTCAGCAGTTATTCTGAGGAAAGGAAGGGAGGGATTACTGTTGCAGGGAGTGCACAGAGTCTAGAAGATCCAACACTTAGAGGGTGATTGGATGCCGAGCGCAAGGAATGCGCCAACCTTCAGTTGAAGGAGTCAGAGTAATTAAGCTCGGGAGGGATAGTTCCTTTCGTGAATGTTGTGGGAACAGACCCAGGTGAGGTTCGAACAGGGAGAAACTGTGGAGCGGAGGAACTCTTCAGGGAGGAGAATCAAAGGCCGGGATTCGTGGAAGGGATTCGTGAAACCCCGCTAACCATTGGATCTTGGAGAAACTGCACGAGGATCAAACCTTAGGCGCAGGAAGGGAGGACCAAAGCCCATCGGGGTTCGGGCTTCGGTGGTTGATGAGGTGAAGTTCACCCTCCTTGAAATCGCGAGTAGTGATTTTCCGATTTAATCGGAGCCGTCGATCACTTGGTGGACAGGTGGCACGAGATCTCGGAAGATCGGGGTTCGGCATTCGGGATTTTCCATTTCAGAGGAATCGTGAACAGCGAAATCGTGATCACGCGATCCCCGATATACAGAAGTGTTGACCCGTTGACCCATCAGGGTTCGGGGTTTTGAGTTGCATGTGAACTGTGTTCCCGAGTTTCGCGATACCGTGAAACCCAATCTCCCGAGAAGCGAAGGGGAGATCGCCGAAGGAGAACTGTGGGTGGAGATAACTCCTGAGAGGAGTGGAAGAGTTCTTTAACTCTTCGGGCCTGAGCCGAAGAAGGTCCTGGTGAGAGCGAGTCAGACCGTGAGGGTCACCGATAAGCGATTCGCGTCAAGTGGTATCAGAGCGGGAACTATATCTGTACATTTCAGGTGAAGTGAGATGGCAGAAGAAGGAAGACAGAGTTACTGAAGACTCTGTGACGACAGCGTGCAGGTGGACAGTAGTCGTGGTTACAGTCATTAGGAGACTGTGATAAAATGAAGCTAGGCACTCAGGATTTCAGGAGTGACGGTAGCAGATCTGTCAGGGAGGCAGATAGAAACAACATCATGGCTTCTGAAGGCCATAAACCTGCTGAAAAGAAGAGCCTGAAGTTGATGAACGCAGCAAAGATGGATAAAGAGCTTGCTGACATAAAGCGAGAGATGGAGGAGCTCGAGATGAGGATGCGGCAGGATAGAAAGCCAAGGTGGGTTAATAAATGGCTCATGAAGACGCCAAAGGTTAAATGGCCAGTCAGGGAAATGATGGTCAAAAGGTAGCAGAGGTTGTTGAGAAGATGGTTGAGGTATGCTGAGGACCTCAGGGCCACAGAAGAAGGAATGATTTGTTACTGTTGGCCAGAGACTGGGAAAGGTCTCATTGATGATGATGATGATGATTGGGATAAGTTGGAATCAGCTGATGATTTCAAGTACTGTCGGTTGGGCAGAAAAAAAGAAATTCCAGTTTTCCAGGAGGGCAACGAATTGGGATCAGTTAAGGATCTCAAAGACTGTTGTGAGGGCAGCCAAGGAATTTCAAATTTTCGATTGGGCAATGATAAGAGGTCTCTGAGGGGTCTCGAAGACTGCCAGGTGGGCAGGGATGGACAGATGAATTCGGATCAGCAGGTGCAGCTGACAGAAGAGGAGGAAGATCAGAATGATATTCTGATGATTGGGGGAATCGAGTTGTTCCTACCATTTGCCCAGGAGGAGACAGAAAATTGTGTTGCAGACGGTGCAACAGCAGAGCAGTCACAGCTGGAGATGACTGTAAAAAGGGGTTTGGAGCAGACTTTGGAAGTTGCCCAAGCAGAAGGAGAGAGCGAGCATTCTGAGGAATGTCTCAACACATTCAGCAAGGGAGCTGAGGAAGCTGCAGCACTGAAACTAGCAGCAAAAGATGTCGAGGAGCAGGCAGGAAGATTTATTACTCCATGGGAGATGGAGCTGGAAATGTTGGAGGATTGGCTGAACAATCCAGAACCGGCAATAAAACTGGCAGAATTTGAGCTGTCAGAAAATAGGATTACTGAGCAGCAGGACAGTCAAGAAGAAACTGCAGAGCTGAAGACTGCAGTAGAGTGGCAATTGAAGGCCACAAAAGAAGATGAAGAAGATAGCATGGGAGATCATGGCAATCGGCCCATGTGCCAAAAAAATTTGCAGCTGAGGAGACTGCAACAACAGAACCAACCACTGGAGCAGCTGGACCGAGAGATAGAGGACATCATAAGGCTGATGTTGAGGTCAGCGTAGACTACCAGCAAAGAGAAGTTGGGTAGAAAGAAGGCAGCAGCAGCAGCGCAGCGGAAGCAGCAGCAGCAGAATGGAGCAGAGGAAAAGCTCCAAAGACTTGTCTGGGACCCAGGTGGATTCCAACAAATACAAGGGAAGCTCATGAGCAGGGGCTCATGATTTTTGCAGTTGTGGAGTATGATGCAAAAGCATCTCTCCATGCCAGCCAGCCAGCCAGCCACGTCAGCGCGCATGCATTCAAATAGAGGCGCAGACTCATTTGAATATTTGAAATGAATGTAATAAATGTTTTAGGCTGGTGATCCATGAATGCCATGCCTTTGCGCAGGCTGTAGATAAGATAGGCATTTATTATAGATCGGCTGAGATCTAGTTCTAGATAGCAGACTAGACAGCCATTGATTGTAAATTAATTAGAGTAGGTAAATCCTGGAGGGAAGCGCGAAGGGCCCCTCAGGTAAAAGAGATATTCAGATCTCATTTTGAGTAAGTAGAGGCAGGTAGAGCAGAAGAGAGAGCCGAGAGAGAGCTCGAGGAATACTTTGTAAAACATACAGGCATTTGCCATTATAAATACAGAGCAGTTTTTCCTGCATTTTCTGTCATTATATGCATGTCTGTGTGTGTGTTCATTATATGCTGCATTTGTGGATTGTAGTTATGTCATTGCAGGGAGTGTGTTTGATTTCAGGTTTGAGAGGTCTTTGAGGGTTCATGCCATGAGGGCGTGACAGAGTGTTGAGACTCTGAATACCAGTGCACTGAGGAGGCACTTCTGAACTCTGAGGAGTCAAACAAAGATGTGCTGAGAACACAAGCACTGAAGTCAACAACTTTTGTAGAAGAAGGACTTTTGAGGTTACTGAACACCTCAATAGTCAAGGCAGTGTAGCTAAGACACTGTTGTGAATAGAACCTCTGAGAAGCTATGTCTAGGGGACATCGAGCGAAGTGCGTGAATGCACAGGGAAAACATAGATGTTGAGTGTTGGGTGGAAGAGATACTCCGCCAGGAGGGCGTTGAGGGAGTGTGCAGATAGCGCAGGAGGAAGGAACTCTTTGAGTTCTATCATCTGAAGGAAGCATCCACTGAGGGAGCTTTCATTGGGTTACTGAATACCCCGATCACTTAGCAATAGGTTGCTTGAGTTGGAAGACTGCCAGGAGCATCGTATTCTCCATCTATGGGAGAAAGAGGTGAATGAGTTTCAATTGTTTCTCTGTCTGAGCCAGGAGATTCCTGCATAGAGTGCAATCGAATTCATCCGCATAGAGTGCGTTGATGAGGCTCAACAGTTAAACTCTCATTCTCATCTGCCCAGAAGTCGAATTGGGTTACTCGTGTCGTGCGGGAGAAGCACAGGCGAGGTTGAAATCTCAGCAGTTAGTCTGAGGAAAGGAAGGCAGGGATTACTGTTGCAGGGAGTGCACAGAGTCCAGAAGATCCAACACTTAGAGGGTGATTGGATGCCGAGCGCAAGGAGTGCGCCAACCTTCAGTTGAAGGAGTCAGAGTAATTAAGCTCAGGAGGGATAGTTCCTTTCGTGAATGCTGTGGGAACAAACCCAGGTGAGGTTCGAACAGGGAGAAATTGTGGAGTGGAGGAACTCTTCAGGGAGGAGAATCAAAGGCCAGGATTTGTGAAAGGGATTCGCGAAACCTCGCTGACCATTGGATCTTGGAGAAACTGTGCGAGGATCAACCCTTAGGCGCAGGAAGGGAGGACCAAAGCCCATCGGGGTTCGGGCTTCGGCGGTTGATGAGGTGAAGTTCACCCTCCTTGAAATCGCGAGTAGCGATTTTCCGATTTAATCGGAGCCGTCGATCGCTTGGTGGACAGGTGGCACGAGATCCTGGAAGATCAGGGTTCGACATTCGATATTTTCCATTTCAGAGGAATCGTGAACAGCGAAATCGCGATCACGCGATCCCTGATATACGGAAGTGTTGACCCATTGACCCATCGGGGTTCAGGGTTTTGAGTTGCATGTGAACTGTGTTCCCGAGTTTTGCGATACCGCGAAACCCAATCTTCCGAGAAGCGAAGGGGAGATCGTCGAAGGAGAACTGTGGGTGGAGATAACTCCCGAGAAAAGTGGAAGATTTCTTTAACTCTTCGGGCCTGAGACGAAGAAGGTCCTGGTGAGAGCGAGTCGGACCGTGAGGGTCACCGATAAGCGATTCGCGTCAAAATCACAACCATTGATTTATTGGGACAACTAAGAATATTCCAACAATATTTAATCTTGTCCATACAAAACTGATTAAGTACTAAAAACATATTAAATGTACCCATTGTCAATAGGTGTACGCCTTTCCACGTAATTAGAAGTCAAAAGTACAATCATTTTTTCTTTCTTTCTCATACAAAATACATTCCAAAAAGATAACGTAGAGGAAATCTATATATCAGGTTGTGATTATATTTATTATGCATATAATGTGGAGAAAATCTATACTCCTTTGTAAAAGAAATTATACATATAATTTTGAGATATTTTTCATTTGAAAAAAAAGGGAGGAAATCTATATCGCACATTGAGAATATATTTATTATGTGCATAAACCTAAAAATTATATGTGAATTTGAGTTTTTAATACATCTTCTTTGATATATATGGAGTTTTTATATACATTTTCTTTTTAATAATTCTTCATATATTATATAATATAAAGGAGAAAGTAATTTATTTTTATAATTTTAATATATATTTATAAAATTAAAATAACATTTTTGATACAATATATTTTTAGAAAATCTTAAATGAAATACTAAATTGATTTACTTTTTCTTAGTTTTCTATTTACTAATTCATCTTAGGTTTTAGTTTTTTTATCTTCCATGATAATGAAAAAATCTTGGTTTGTTTAAAAAATCAAATATAGATCTTCCTTTATAAAAGAAAATCAAATATGGTGGTTTCGTGTCAGATAAAGGTGTGCATATGGTCGTAGGCTTATAAACCTTGGTGCTAGGGCTGCAAGCCCACTGCCTCTTTTTGCCCTTTCCTGCCCTCCCCCCTTTCCACCTCCCCCCTCCCTGGACCTTCGGTCTCTTCCGAGCTCTTTCCCTTCCCTCGTCCCTTTTTCCGTAAACCCAAAAAAGGGCACTATAGGTCCTCAGCACATCGTCGACCTGAAACCCTTTCTTCCTCCACTGATCTTCTTTTCCAAGTGCGACGATTTTTTTTTTGCAGCATCTTCATCCTCTACGGTGTTAGGATATTTAGACACTTAGGAATTAGTTAAGATCTACTTGGTCTAATGTGTCATTAGGTAAAAGTGTGTTTCTTTAGTATGCATTAGTATGCATTTGTAGTTAGGAAATCCAACAGTCACGATATGTTCTCGACATAGAGTGATCCGACGATTCATATTCTCCTTGATCTTAACGACCATTGATCCATGGCTTAGCACCCGATTGGTCCATGATCTATATTTAAAGAGCATGGAGGGTCATTTTCTGATGATCGATTGTGAGAAACTCTCTTGTAAAATCTCTCTGTAATCTTTCTTTTTGCATTAAGAAACTGCTCCAAGTGGTCACATTGGTTGGGGTTGTGGATGTTTCCCTGTAGGGGTTTTACCTAGACAAAAAATCGGTGTGTTGATATTTGATATGGTTGTGTGAGTGGTTACTGAAGATTTTCTTCCTCTGTTGGAATACCTGTGTTGTCGAACATGGTATTAGATCATGCTTAAAGACCCGCTCTTGTTGTAGATCGAGATCGTGAAGCCAAGTTGTCTCATATCCATTTTCTGTCATTTTTGTACAATTTTGGGCTGAGAGAACTATTCCATTGCGTCTAGAGTGCTTTTTTCAGTTAGGAACACTTTTCTTTTCACTCAAAAAGGTTTTTGTTTTCCCAAGATACGGCAATTTCAGCCAAATTTGGAAGTATAAAGCCTGAATACGCATTTTTTTAATTTTTGCAGAGTATTATTATTGGTTTTATTTCGGTTTTATATTATTTATTTCCGAGTGACTACTCTTTTAGATCTACGTATGCTCTTTTACCCGCACCCTGTGTGATCTCGACAAATCAGAAACAGATAGGAAAAGGTGCATGTTCTAGGTAAGCTAACCGAGATCTAACCCTTGTTGTCATTGAGAAGTGGAATTTTTTTCTTGTGTGAAAAGATTTTTTTTTAGCACGCTCTTCAAGGTCGTATTCAACAACAACAACAACAACAATAAGTTCGTCATCTTCAAGTATCTATTTTTGTTACCTTTTTTGAAAAAGTTCATGCTCAAATTGTAAAGTGTATTTCACTTCAAGTATAAAAGTGAATCACTATAAGTAGCTTTAATATTTTATTTTAGAGTTATTTATTTTGCATACATATTTTCTTTTATAAAGTAACTTCATTGTAAAATTTATCCCCAATTATATTTATAAAAGTGGGTCACTTCATAACGCAACTTAAACCACCACGTGGTCCTTTGGTTCTCGTTTATGCTTTCTTTTTTAAAGGGCATAAATCTCACATCTGAAGTCCGTTTTCAGTGCCGTTTTTTTTAAAACCACTTAATTTTTTGAGATCTTTCCATCCAGATCATCAGTTTCAGCTTTTCAATACATATTATCTGCATATTTAATATGGCTTCTACAAGTAATCTCTTGCTTACCAGCACCAACTACTTCCAATGGAAATCCCATATGGAGGATTTATTAAAAAGTAAAGGCTTGTACCAAATTACCTTGGGAAAGGAAACAACACCCATTGATGTTAATAAGAAATTCAAATGGGATAATAGGAATGACGAAGCACATGGATTAATTGAAATGTCCATCTCTCTTGATTTAAAGTGCTTCAATCAATTGATAAACCCAAAGAAGCTTGGGAAAAGATTGAATATGTGTTTGGTAAACACAATATTATTCGAGCACAACAGTTAGAAAATAAAGTAGTGAATTTAAATCCAAATGATTTTTATTTCATTGAAGACTGTCTATCTAAGTTTAAAACACTCATAAATTTATGTGAAGAATGTAAGATAAAGATAGAAGAAGATCGTTGCATCTATCTTATTCTTTCTAAGCTAGGTAGTGCATATTATGTGTTTGTATCTACCTTTTATGCCATGCAAGAGGCTCTAGGGACAACTTATAAAAAACCCAATCTTGAGAACTTTTGTGATTCTTTGATTAGAGAGCAAGATAAGCTTGTACAACTTGGAGTGATCAGCACTGCAGGTACCTCCAACAAAGCCTTAGTTGTCGATCAGAAAGATAAACCCAATAATCCCAAGATGCAACATCCTCACCAAAACAACAAGCAATATAAGGGTCCTAAACCCACTCAGACAGGTTCTGCTCCTAATGGTGACAAAGGATAAAAATATAAAAGCAAGAAGACTGACAGACATTGCAACTTTTGTGATAAAGATGGTCATGATGAGTCCAAATGTTTCAAGAAGATGTCATATTTAGAAGTAGTGATTAAGAAGCACAACATCGGTATTGATTCTACTTCTTCTTCTTCTTCTCATGGACATGCACTTTCTGCTTTTGGTTTCTCCTTTAATACAACTTCTACTTCTTCTTCTGATGAGTGGCTTATTGATTCTGGAGCATCTTATCATATGGCTAAGTATAGAGACATGTTTTCTGCTCTAAATGAATGTAACACCAAGAAAATATATTTTGGTGATGATAGATCTCTTAGTGTTGAAGGATATGGAACAACTCAAGTAAAAAATGGTCATTTCAATGATGTATTATGTGTTCCAAGTCTTTCTTGTAACCTTATATCAATATATAAAATCACTCATTCAGGTGAAGGTAAAACCGTAGAGTTTTCACCTCACCAAGTTGTAATCAAGGATCTAAAATATCCTAAGCATGTTCTTGCAACTGGAATTGTTGATGATATTACAAGGTTGTACAAGTTTGACAACTTTGGGTCATCATCTTTTTCATTAGTTTTTGTTGCTCATAGCGATGACTTGAGCAAACTTTGGCATGATCGGTTTGGTCATCTAAACTATCGTTCATTGCAACAATTATGTAATCAACAGATGATGATTGGTTTTCCTCTTGTTTTATGCAGAGATGGTGTTTGTGTCGGTTGTGTTCTTAGCAAACATCATCGGGACATTTTTGACAAGCGTGCCTCTTGGCATGCCTCGGGCCCTTTGTATCTTGTTCATGGTGATTTGTGTGGTCCACTTTCTTCTCCTTCTTTTTCTAGGTGCAAGTATTTCTTAACTTTCATTGATGAATTTTCTAGACATACTTGGGTTTTCTTCTTAAAACTTAAGAACAATATTTTTGACAAGTTTTTGGCCTACAAGGCCCTTGTAGAAAAGCAATATGGACATCAAATTCAATAGTTAAGAACAGATAATGGAGGTGAATATGTGAACAATAATTTTACAAGTTACTACACTACACAGGACATCCAAATGCAACACATTGTTCCATATACACCACAACAAAATGGTGTTGTTGAGAGAAAGAACCACACATTAAAATAAATGTCTAATTGTATGATCCAATCTAAGGGATTAAGTCTAAAGTATTGGGAGGAAGCAATCAACTGTGAAAATTACATAGTAGATCACACTCCCATAAAGGCTCTTAAAAATATAACACCAGAGGCTCTTGTTTCATGTAGAGATGGTGTTTGTGTCGGTCGTGTTCTTGGAAAACATCATCGGGACAGTTTTGACAAACGTCCCTCGTGGCATGCCTCGAGCCCTTTGTAGCTTGTTCACGGTGATTTGTGTGGTCCACTTTCTTCTCCTTTTTTTTCTGGGTGCAAGTATTTCTTAACTTTCATTGATGACTTTTCCAGACGTACTTGGGTTTACTTATTAAAACTTAAGAACAACGTTTTTGACAATTTTTTGGCCTACAAGGCCCTTGTAGAAAAGCAATCTGGACATCAAATTCAAAAGTTAAGAACAAATAATGGAGGCGAATATGTGAATAATAATTTTACAATTTACTGCACTACACAAGGCATCCAAATGCAACACATTGTTCCATATACACCACAACAAAATGGTGTTGTTGAGAGAAAGAACTGCACATTAAAAGAAATGGCTAATTGTATGATCCAATCTAAGGGATTAAGCCTAAAGTATTGGGCGGAAGAAATCAACTGTGAAAATTACATAGTAAATTTCACTCCCACAAAGGGTCTTAAAAATATAACACCAAAAGAAGCTTGGAATAAAATTAAACCAGATGTAAGTCACTTCTGTGTATTTGGTAGTATAGCATGGGCTCACATTCCTGATGAGAAAAGGAAAGCATTGTAGTCTAAAAGTGAGAAGTGTATATTTGTTGGTTATTATGAAGATGTCAAAGGTTATAGACTACTTCAACCACATTGTAATGAAATTATTATTAGAAGAGATGTTAAATTTGATGAAAATTTCTTGGCATGTGAGCCTAATTCGATGATTGTTCCTTCTTTGGCCTACGATCCATCTTCGACATTTGTTCCTTATTCTATTCCTATTTTGGTTTCTTCTTTAGATGATGATAGTGAGAATGAAAATCCACCTCCACCTACTCACCTTCCTCCAGATGATTCCTTTCAACCTGAACCATCACCAGCTCCATCGCTTCCTAGATGGTTCTGTTCAGCATGAGAAGCAGTTGGTGATATTGTCAGTGATCCTTCAGATTAGCGTCAAACACACTCATAGTTCCAGCAATCCTCTTCTCTTTTGGCTCAAGTTTTAGAGACTCATGATCCAGAGACATTTATAGAAGCTTCAGATCATCCAGATTGGGATACAACAATGAATAAAGAGTAGTGTTCTTTAATGGCCAACGATACTTGGGATCTTGTACCTCTTCCAAAAGGAATAAAACTTATCATATGTAAATGGGTCTACAGAACTAAGTATGCATCAGATGGAAGTGTTAAAAGAAACAAAGCTCAGTCAGTTTCCAAAGGATTTTCCCAAGTTGGAGGAATTGACTATGATGAAACCTTTGTACCCGTAGACAAAATGAGTTCCATCCACCTTGTCATTGCCCTTGTTGTCTCACATAAATGGGAGGTCCATCAGATGGATGTTAAATCCGCCTTTTTGCACGGAGATTTTCAATATGAATATACATGGAACAATCTCTTGTCTATGTCCAGAATGACTCTAGCCTTGTTTGTCTCCTTAAGAAATCTCTTTATGGTCTTAAGAAAGCTCCCAAAGCTTGGTATGCCAAAATGGACAACTTTCTTATTGACACTGGATTCTCTAGATGCCATTCTGATCCTGATTTCTATACCAAGAAAGTAGGAAGCCATATCATAATCAGTGTCCTTTATTTTGATGACCTTATCCTTACTGGTATAGACTCAAAACTTTTAAACCATGTGAAAACTAGCCTTAAGAATAAATTTGAAATGACAAACTTAGGTTTTTTGCACTATTTCTATGGCCTCCAAGTTTTGCAAACCAATGAAGGAATTTTTCTTTCCTAGTCTAAGTATGCTTGTGACCTTCTTCGTCTCTTTCACATGGAAGATTGTAAACCAGCCCCTTCTCCTTTCCGGTATGGATTCAATCTTACTGTCACATGTACTTCTCCCGAAGTTGATGCCACCATGTACCATCAGTTAGTTAGTAGACTCTTATACTTGACTCATACCCATCTTGATATTTCCTTTGTTATTGGTCTTGTTGCTCAGTATATGCAAACACCCCATGAAAGATATTAGAAAGCATCTAAAAGGATACTTCTCTATATTCGTGGTACAGTTCAGTTCAGGATACATTACATTTCAAGAGGGACTCCTTCATTGGTTGGTTTCACTGATTCAGATTGGGTCATCAACCCTGATGATCGGAAGTCTACTGCAGGTTATGTTTTCAGCCTTGGTTCAGACCTGTCACTTGGGCTTGTAAGAAACAACAGGATATTGCACTTTCTTTAGCAAAAGTAGAGTATCGAGCAATGGTAAATGCAAGCCAGGAAGCCTTGTGGCTTCGACAGATCCTTTCAGAGTTTGCAATCCAACAGCAGCATCCAACCATCCTTGCCAAAGACCTAGTTCAACATCAGTGCATCAAGCACATTGAGATACACATGCACTTCATCAAAAATCTCATTCATGATCAAGTTATTGAAGTGCTCTTTTTCCCTACAGAAGATCAAGTTGCAAATATTTTCACAAAGTCTCTTACAAAAGAGAAGTTTTCTAAACTTTGATATATGTTAGGAGTTCAAGAAGTTTTCATTAAGGGGGTATAAGCTCTAATGCCTCCTTCTTTCTCCTATTGTGTCACTATTGTAAATCCTTCAATCATATCCCAAGTTGTTCTTAAGGGGGGATGTCGGGATATTTAGGCACTTAGGAGTTAGTTAAGATCTACTTGGTCTAATGTGTCATTAGGTAAAAGTGTGTTTCTTAGTCTGTTTCTTTCGTATGCATTAGTATGCAATTGTAGTTAGGAAATCCGACGGTCACGATATGTTCCCGACATAGAGTGATCTGATGGTTCATATTCTCCTCGATCTTAACAACCATTGATCTGTGAATTAACACCCGGTTGGTCCATGATATCTATTTAAAGAGCATGGAGGGTAATTTTTCGATGATTGATTGTGAGAAACTCTCTGGTAAAATATCTCTGTAATATTTTTCTTTTTCATTAATAAACTGCTCCAAGTGGTCGTGTTGGTTGTGGTTGTGGATGCTTCCTCGTAGGGGTTTTACCATGTCAAAACATCAGTGTGCTGATCTTTGATCTGGTTGTGTGAGTTCTTATTGAAGGTGTTCATCATCTGTTGGAATACCTGTGTTGTCAAACATCCGGCCTTGGTCAGCTAACATGGAGAACTACAATGACCTAGTAGACTACTCCCTGAATCCGTTTGATTTTCTACCCTGGACCACACCATCTGACAGTTCCCCCTTGCACCTCACTAGCCCATACCCTCTCGATCCTATCCGATTTCATTTCTCCTTGAACAACACATCCCCCCTACCTCCTGGGAAATACACCTCTTCTTCCAATTCTTTCCCCCCTCCCTCACTATGCTTAGAGGTGGTTATTTCTCATGTTTCTCTGTTTCCCTACTCATCGGTCCCCCATCTACTGACTCCACCAGCTAGACAACCCTTTTTTCCTTCGCATTTTGAATATTTCCCTAACCCACACTGGAATAGCCCCACTTCGGCTCTGGACCCTTGGGTGCCTCCCAGACACAAACCCCCTTTTAAATCCCCCCACCTTGTACCCCTCCCCTATGGTTTTACAGCTCCTGGATCAAGGTTTCCTTTCTTCTTATTTTTACCCAGATCTAGAGAAATCCATACCCCCTTCCCTTGGCGTACATCGGGAAGTTGGGCTTATAGCCTCTAGTTTGGACCCATCTAATTTAAATGGTTGGGATGGCATTTTGGTAGATTCCTCTGGAACTCTCAGTACCCTTGTAATAGGCACTACTTCTCCTCCTATTCTCGGTCCCAAGAAGCACAAAAGGAATAAGTGCATTTTAGCTGCAGCAGTAGAATCAAATATTATTCTCGGTCAAGATATTACTATGGTGAAAGCCAAAAATATGGTTGAAAAACCCTTGTGGGAAAATCTTACAGTCAATATTTCAGTTTCAAAACCCCACAATCTTGGTTCTCTAATTCTTAGCAGGTATCACCCCCACAACTCAGTCTTTTATCAAAAGGGTGGTTTGTGTTAAAATTCGCCAACCCCAACCTTGCTGAAAAATCCCTTCTGAGTGGTTGGAGTATTAATTCTACCCCGGTACTTCTGAAGAAATGGAAACCCACCTTTGATGCAGCCACTGAAATATTAGACACCATCCCCATTTGGGTCTTCCTTCCAAGTCTCCCACCAAAATATTAGTTGACAAAATGATTCCAAGTGATTGGAAATGAACTAGGGTCATTCATAAAGGCATATATGTCCTTCAAGGAAATAGGAGATATGGTTGTTTCATGAATCCTTGTCTCCCTCAATATCAGAAATGGACTACAAAAACAATTCAAGATGATGGATATTGGATGCACACGTACTCAATTGTTGGACTACGAAGGGATCCCCTTCCATTGTAGACACTGCAATGAACATGGAAACATCTTGAGGGACTGTCAACAAATTTTTCGTGGTCGAAAATCAAACTCTCCTCCTGCTCAAAACCAATTATGCCCCTAACCCTTGGACAATTGCAACACCATTTCTTCACATTCAACAATGGATCACTCACAACACTTGGGAAATCAACAACCAAGTCCAGAGAGTAGTCAGCTACCACATGCACTAAAGCACAACTACAGGCTCTCCCCAAGATGGAATTCACTACAGGGACTAACCCCCTCTCTAGTAAATAACCATTCCTTCCTCTCCATACGCTTGTGGGTAAGCCTCTTTCATATCATGTCCATTTTCCTATCAATAACATTATTCACTCTTTTTATTTTTTAAAGATGCCCCCCCCCTCTATACAAAACCTTCCCTTCCCCATTCTCTCGTCCTCCTGGGACCCTCCCTCTCTTTCCTCCTTCCTCCTCCCCACCCCTATCCCCTCTACTAGAGGCCTCACTACGCCTCTCGAGCACCCATCTATCTCATCTTTCGATAAACCCTCCTCGATTGAATATGAGGACTCAATTATCATATTTAGCCTCAAAAATCATAATATTTTGGTTCCAATACCAAAAGGGTCTAGGCTAGGCACAAACCTGGGCATTCATAAATTCAAAAAAAATCTAGGTTGATCCTCCCATTTCTCCAAAGCACAAAATCGTGCACGGATTTACATTGCTTTTGATAGACAAAGATCAATTTTTGGGGCCTTTAGAGCATCACAAGCCCCGGAAGGGGTTTCCCCATGAAATTCCTCTCTTATAATAGTAGGGGTTTGGAAAGTCCCCAAAACAACTTGCACTAAAAAGTATGATTACACATCATCATCCTTCTGTAATTCTACTTCAAGAAATGATGTCTTTTGAAGCCACATGACAACTTCACTTGAATCCCTCTTGCCATCTTGGCAATTTATCATGATAGATGAAATTGGTCGCTTGGGAGGACTAGTCATTAGATGGTGCAAAAAATCAGTCAAGATTCAAAACTCTTGGGCATTGGAATCATGCCTAGGGGTAGATCTCTTTCTAAAGGGTTTAGGGTTGGAGCTCATGGTTATAAATGTGTATGGGTCTTATTCTGATCAGGCCACTTTTTGGGAAACACTCTTAAAGAAGGACCTTTTGAAAGTGAAAAATCTAATTCTAGGTGGAGACCTAAATCTCTCCTTTGGGAATGCAAAAGTTTGGGGATCTTCGTCCTGACTAGACCCCCAATCTTCCCTGTTTTCCCATGTTTTCATTGAATTAGGAATCATCGACATACCACCCATCAATATCCTCCCCACCTGGAGAAATATGAGGACTAGCGATGCCAAGGTGGCCAAAAGATTATATCGTTTCCTGGTCCATGAATCCCTCTTCGATTACCCTCTCCAATTAAAAAAATGGATCAGTAGTGGAGGAGATTCATACCACTACCCAATTTGTCTTGAACATGATTTTTGCCCAAAGAAACCAGCCAGTCCTTTCAAGTTCATCGCTACATGGCTAGAGGATGAAGACTTCCAGAATTTGGTAAAGGAAAATTGGATGGCCTTTGAGCTAATATTCATCCCCCTAGCAACAGTTCAGTTTGTGGAAAATATTAAGCGCATAAAGCAACTAACTTTAACTTGGGCTAGTGAAAATTGTACTAGAGAAGACAAAGAACTCAGATATCTCGAATCACAGCTTGAAAAAATCTCCAAACTAGAGTATGGAGGTTATTACTCACAAGAGACCAATGAAAATTTAATATCCTTACAGACCCGACGTAAAAATTTGTTGGACGACAAAGAAGTTGAATGGTGTCTCAAGCGTAGAGCCATCTGGTTGGAAAAGGGAGATGAAAACAAAAAAAAAATCATGCCTTTGAAAAAGGAAGGAAGTCCATAAATGCTATTTGGAAACTACAAGGTCAAGGGGACTCTCCAGCCACCTTGTTTGAGGAACTATCTCATCTAGGGATCACACACTTCAAAACTCTTTATAAGGCTGATACAAGAGAAAACATCACATAATTTATAAAATCGATACTCTACTTCCCTAGATTTCTAGATGAGGATGGAAATAGAGATCTCTTTGTTGAATTCACAGAAGGAGAACTAAAAGAAACAATCCATAGCTTCCAAAAGGATAAAATCCCAAGTCTGGATGGGTGGACTATTGAATTCTATGTGGATTTCTTTGATCTAATTGGAGTGTACCTTCTACAGGTTGTAGAGGAATATAGAATAAATGAGCATCTATATGCACCTATAAATTCGACCTTCATTTCCCTCTCCCCAAAAAAGATGAACCTCAATCCTTTAATGACTTCCGACCCATATCCCTCTGCAACTAACTCTACAAAATCATAGCTAAAATTATTGTGAGAAGGATAAATCCCATCCTCTCAAACACAATCTCAAAAGAAC
This sequence comes from Picea glauca, assembly GCA_000966675.3. NCBI lineage: Eukaryota > Viridiplantae > Streptophyta > Pinopsida > Pinales > Pinaceae > Picea > Picea glauca. Next base: position 142,983 of record JZKD02S1809243.1, on the reverse strand, counting down.
AATTTGGTTTCCTGCAAGGATAAAAAAAACATGAAGCTATTGGTGTAGCCTAGGAAGGACTTCACAGCCTAAAAACCTCCAAATCTCGAGGATCCATACTAAAAATTGACATGCAAAGGATTTTGATAGAGTAAATTGGTCATACATCAGACTTCTCCTCACACATTTGGGATTTGAAGTTTCATTTATTAAATGGATCATGGCTTGTTTAACTTCAGTCTCCTTTTCTATTCTGATAAATGGGGCAGCCTCTCCTTTCTTTCACTCAGAGTGCAATATGAGGCAAAGTTGCCCACTCTCACCACTCTTATTCCTTCTGGTGGTTGAGTGCCTCAGTTGAGCAATAGACCACAAGGCCTGCTCCAGGAATTTCCATGGTATTTCGATCGCCCTAGGCCACAAAATCACCCACCTTCTTTTTGTGGATGATATTATTTTATTCTGCAGCGGTCGATGCCAGGATGCTGAGAAACTGGTTGAAATTTTAAACATCTTCCATCTAGCCATAGGTATGACCATCAATGTTCTTACATCAACAATTTATTTTTATTGGATGGAAGAGGAAGTAGAAGCATACTTTTACAAAAAAAAAATCCCCTACAAGACTCTTGACTTCTAGGAAGAAATAAAATACATTGGTTTTCATTTAAAACCAAATGATTATTGGAAATCCAACTAGCGTTGGCTACTAGCCAAACTGGAAAAATTATTAAAAGCATGGAGCTTTAGGTGGATTTCACGAACAGTAAGGATCACTTTGGAAAAATCGGTACTGTAAGCCATTCCAGTCTATTGGATGTCACTTTCCTGGATCCCAAAATGCATTCTAGATAAAGCCAGAGGAATTTGTTTCCTCTTTATTTGGTCTGGAATGTAGGAAAAATTAACCACCCCCTGGGCCAAATGGGATCAACTATCTTGTCCAAAATCCCTAGGTGGATGGGGCCTAAAAAAAAATTTCCTTTTTTCAAAATCTTTGGCAGTCAAATATGGTTGGAGACTACTCAGCACAGACAACCTTTGGACAAATATTTTGACACAAAAGTACATTCGAACGGATTCACTTGAAGACTAGATTCAAAAACTAGAAAAACATCATACAAACTGCTCCATTATCTGGAAGGCCATCCTATCCTCTTTTTAGGTAATCAATGATGGACTAGCATGGAGTGTGGGAAATGGATCCAGAATATGAATTGGATTTGATCCTTGGCCAGGAAGTGGGATCACTCATTCACTGAGTCCTGATTTGATTGACAAACTTCACCTACAAGATTTTTTTTACCTCTCACAAGTAACAGACCCACTCACCACCATTATCTGGCAACGAGGATTGAAAAATGAAGAAACTCTCAGTTTGCATGCCCCACACACAGAACATTGGAACAATTATATTTTTCACTCCATTCAAGTCACATTCGCATCACAGAAGAAGAACATGAACCTGTATGGAAAAAAACTCCTCATGGGGTCTACACTCCAAAATTGGGATACATCTCAATAAATATTGCACTTTTTCAAAGAGAGCCATCCAAGTGGTGGCGAGGGCTATGGAAAGTAAAGTTCCCACAAAAAGAAAAAAAAATCATGTGGTGTGTAACAAATAAAAAAGTCCCCACTTGGGACAACATGCATAAGAAAAGCATTTAAGGATCTAGATGGTGCACCCTCTACAAAGGAGCCAATGAAAATAGTACGCACATTTTCATCCTTTGTCCTTTCTCCAGACAAGTCTGGCAAGACATAACATTAATTCTAAATTGGAGGCTCACTTGGGAAGGACCTTCTATTGAAACAATTTGGCAACAATGGACACAACATACATCATACAAAAGCATCAAAGCTTTTCCTTTTATTATATGTTGGGGGATCTGGTTAGCACGTAATAAGGCAATCTTTCAGGACCAATCGTCCCTTACTAAACTCATTGCTTCCCAAGGATTAGAAATCCTCTCATATTTCCTTCAGGAAAAATATATCCCTCCCATCCACCCCACTTTCCCCACTCCCATTGACCTTTCAAAGCCTTGGGCTTACTTTGTTGGCGCCTCAAAAACCAATAATAAAATCTGTGGAGGAGGTGCATCCCTTTACCTCTCCAATAGACATCTCTTCAAAATCAAAATGGGATTGCGTCCAGGAACAAACAAATATATTGAACTCTTGGCCTTAAATCTTCTACTTGAATTTGTAGGGGAAAAGGGGGTCCAAAATCTACAAAATTTTGGAGATTCAAAAAATGTTATCAACTGGACTCGTAAACAACAATCTTGTCACAACATTTTTTTGCAGTCACTCTTAGAGAAAATCTTCAGATTACTAGGCGCTCTTGACTCGTACTCACTTAAACATATTTACAGGGAAAGAAATCAATTAGTTGATTCTCTTTCAAAAGATGGACTACAACTTCCACATGGAACCTGGCACATATCTGAAACAAAGGATGAAAACCCATATGATTTTTTCCACTGCCCCTTCATAGAGGCCATGTGATAACTTCCTCGAGCATAATTTTGAATCTGCTCAAATTTTGGATCAACAAAAATACTTTTCACAAAAAGGTTGAATGACTCACTACTTTTTTCGACACAGTATTGCATCACTCACAGGCACAGCTTGCACATGACTCTTTCAAATCTATATGACTCATATATTTTGTATCTTATTATCGCACTATATTTTTTTTCTCATATTGATGAGAGAAGGTCAAATCATCTATAAAATAGATGGAAAGTGCTCAACACCTACATAATGTAATTTTGTCTCCTCCGATGAATAAATTTACACTTTTTTTCCAAGAGAAAAAAAAAGAAATCAAATATATTTATAATTGTAATTTTTTATTTGAGTTTAAGTTGATTCTAATTTTGATTGTAGATTTGAGTTATTCAAGGATCAACCACAAAATCAATTATTGACTTTTTGATCAACCACAAAATCAACTATTAACTTTGTAACTGACCAACCCTCTGACCTATAATCAAGGTAAAAATAGCTACACTTTCTTCTTATAATGTTTTTTCTCATGTAAGCTACCTCTAATAAGTTTGAAAGTTTGATTTTCAACAAATTCATAGGAAATAAAGTTCCTCATCCAAATATAAACCAATGAATGTATATTAAACTAGCAGACAATAACTTAAAAATTTAAAAGAAGAAAAAAAAAAAATTTAATTCTCATTTCGAAATACTCACATCTACCAATAAATATATTTTTTTCCATTAACATCATGTATTAATTTATACACTCCATTAATGTTATTCATTTTAAAATATTTTTTTTTTAAATTTAAAAATTTCTTTTTATTATTAATATTAACAAAATATTTCTTATTTTTATTGAAATAAAATTTAGCTTTTCAAAAAAAATGTATTATTAAATAACTTAAAACCAGGTTACAAAATCACCTAACATAATACAGAAAACTGCATTATTAAATAACTTTAAAATAACAAAACCATTATAAAATAACTTAAAGCAAATTAAATATTAAAAAAATATATTATTAAATAACTTTAAAATCACAAAACCACCTAATAAAATACTAATTGTAAAATATTTTGATACTGAAAAAGTATATTATTAAATAATTTTAAAATCACAAAATCACCTAACAATCTTTAAAATCACAAAATTACCTAACAGAATACTAATGGTAAAGTATTTAAATGTTCATATATCCACTTTACATGAAAATTGATATCCATATGTTGTATACATTGCACCACCACAAGTTGCCCAATATTCACATTACATTCAAAGACTTGGAATATTTAGATACAAATCCTAACTCAAGATCAACTATATATATATGGTTATTAACCACGCAAGATATATGGTTATTAACCACGCAAGGTGGCATAGCAAATTTAGAAATACAACTATTTTTCTTTCTCCCAATCACTTGGTTTCTTATGCTCATCAAAACTTTTTGTATCTTGTTGTGTTCAATCCAACTCCTAGGAGGTGGTCGCTGGTCCATCTTTAAGTTTAACCTATAAATAGCATCACAGACTGCTTTTGTTTTATAAAGTTTTCTTTCTGTAAGAACACCATTTTTACTTTTCTAGAAACTATTCATCCAAGGCAGACTCTCTATCAACATGTCTCCTTTTCTCACTGTCAACATTTCCATCTTCTATCTCTTTATCTTCATCCATTAACCTGAGCTTCATTAACATATACAAACATGAAATTTGATACATGGTTTGACAATGATCCTATTAAAATCAAAAATATTTGGAATCTCATAGAATCCGGACCCAATTTTTGCTGAAAATACAAAAAGAAAAAAGAAAATTTCCCTTTAATTAGAAGCACAGAAGAATCTAAATCTGATAATTATAAACTTGTAAATATGCTGATGTTCTTATAGTGATTAGAACTCTAAATCCGATAACAAACATATGAATATGTCGATGTTCTTATAAAGGTTGGGATGGTTTGTCACTATGTAAATAGTTCAGCTTCAAACCTTGCAGTTATAAAGTCGTTATGTGTGTCTGAGAGGCAGCTTTGTGTGAATATGTTTGACTTACAAAAATTATTTTTAAAACTTTGAAGAAAGAAAAAACAAATGGCAACAAAGGGTAGTATTTGGTTTTAGGATTAAGTTTAAATACTATTAAAAAGCACATGACTTTATAAGAGGTAGTTTAAATATTACTGAAAAGTTGTTGCAGATATTGTTTCGGATGAAACTGCTTTTGATATTGAAGTAAGAATTAAAATTGTTTTTGCTTCACTAAGAGCTTTTTTCTTTTGGACATAAGAAAACATGTTAATAGCCCAAGACTCTAGGGCTCTGGAATCTTTACCTACCACCAACATATCATTTCAGGTGAAATGGTTTTCCTTATTACCCATTGGCAACTGAATTCTGATCAGTTTTCTCAACCCTCATTACCAGTTGACAACTGAAATATGATCAGGTTTACCACC
>JZKD02S1809243.1:102195-126184 GCA_000966675.3 Picea glauca | reverse complement strand
GATTAATATATGGTGTTACCCTACCTCAAGTGTTTTGTCTACATTATTGTATTGAGTAGTTTGGTGACTGGTTTGGTTTATTCTTCTTGATATTGTGAGTTTATTTTGAGATTTATCTTCAGATATATGAGGTACTTAACAATTGGTATAAGAGCACTTTCATCGGCCAAAGAAGGGAAGAAAGTTTTGGGTCATTTTGCATATTTTTTCAAAAGAAAATAGGGGGTGGTGCATTTCAGACTCATTTATGAAACTTTATTCTCATAATTTGCAAAAAATAATAGGATATTTGAATTCGTCACTGAAAAATACCCAATGTCAAAAAAATATCAACTCAAACGGAGTCCAGGAAGTAACGTTATGAGCATTTTAAATTCGACCATTTTTCAGGGTTTTCCCGGAAAAAAACTACGCGATTTGCACAGCAAGTTTTTTTTAATCTTTAGTTTTTGTTGAAGATTTATTCGAAGCAAGATTTTTTTTACTGGAAGAGATGATGGCCCTAGTATTGAATAATTTATACAATCTCAAAAGTCATTATGGAAAGAGTGGAAATTTTTTGTAGACTGGGGTTTCAAAGATGATGCTCTCATGTGGTGGCAATCATTTGACTATTTTGAGATGATGTCATTTTCTGAGGAAGTACTTGAAAGATTAATTTTATACAAGTGGTCTCATATGAAGTGTAAGGATAAATACATCACCAAGGGTTTATTTTCATGTGGAAAATCTATATTACAAGTTCATGGTTGTATTCATAAAGAAAATGTAATTGTTTCTATTAACCCTAGTTGCCAACAAAATTTATCAATGCTCAGCTAGTTAATAGATTGCAAGTTCCTACAAAGAATATCCAAAGCACACAAGTTGAGGGTAACAAAATTCAAATTTTTATAGATTTGAGGCTCATTATGGATAAATGTGTGTTGCATTTTGATTTACATGCTATAGATCTGGCTAATGTGGATATTGTTTTGGGATATCTTTGGATGGAATCAATTCATACAGTTAACATTAATGTGCAAAATCTGTTTCTAAAAGTTTGGTACAATAAAACGAAAATCACATTGCAGGATGTGTCTCTTAGTCAGAAAGATGTGCCCATGGAGACCATCTAAGAAGTTATTGTTGAGTCCGAAGTTGAATCAGAGGTGGATTCTACTAAAGGAGATGAAGCAAAATCACGGGAATGACACAATTAGGAAGCTAAGGACGTCATTGACTCAAAGGCACAATGTGTTTCATATTTGAAGAAAAAAAAACATATCCCTATATTTGTTGTATATATCCATCCACATCATATAGAGAAACAACCTTCATCAAGGAAATGGCGTGAGCATCAACAAACTTAGGCACTAGAAGAGAACCAAAAAGGAAACTGATCAAGAGGTGCATGGAGGCCTACCAGCACTATGGGAAGACATCATTCTAGAGAACCAATCACATGGTAGCACTGACAAGATGTAGATCAAGATCGGGGTGGAAAGGAAGCAGTTGGACATCATGTTCATCTTCCATTAGGATGGATAGATGGTCGTACTTGGTACCAGTTGGCTACATTGCTTAGTTGATCATATTGTATGGTTTATTCCCATGTTTCGAGGATGCAACATGTGAATGGGATGGAATGTAGTATACATAGGTAGGTAATATGAGGCACCTAGGGAGGTGCCCAATGGGAATGTGGTTATTTATTATTAGTGGAGGTCATTCATTGTAAGGTGGACTAGGTCCACTATTTTATTAAATAAGGCCCACTATGGTAGTTAGATATAATAAATAGGTTGTATAGAAGATTCCTTCTCTAGAATGTTCCTAGAAGATAGAGAATGTTATATAAAGAAGTGTAAGCAATGTATTGAAGCATAGTGAAGAATTTTTTTATTGTACAAGCAAGGATTTCTTGAGGAGTGCATTCCTTCCTTAAGGAATAATATATGGTCTTACCCTACCTCAAGGGTTTTGACTATTTCTTGTGTTGAATATTTGGTGAATGGTTTAGTTTATTCTTGGTTATTTATGAAGTATATTTGTAGATCTATTCAGGTACTTAACAAATATCCAATATCAAACACACTAATTTCATGCTTCTTATGCTTCATTTTTTAGATTGGTTTCATTACCTAGCTGCTTGGTTTGCTTGTTTATGGTGCCAAAATGAGATTCAAGTGTACTCAAACTCTATCTCTCTGTAATTTTGACTTCACAATTCATTGTTTTCTCTAAATATATAGAAATTCAAACCCTCAACCATTGATATATATATTTCCATTCAAATTTCCACCAAGTAATAACCAGGATGGAAAACTTCATTCTTGCTTTTGTTCTCACCATATGCATGAAAACAAAGGTCACCATATACATGAGAACAAAGGTAGATGAGATTTTTATTGATCTCACATATAGTATTGAGGGTGATTTTACCCTCAACCATTGATATATTTATGTCCATTCAAATTTCCACCAAGTAATAACCAAGATGGAAAAATTCATTCTTGTTATTCTTCTCACCATATAGATGAGAACAAAGGTAGTTGCAATTTTTATTGATCTCGCATACAATCTTGGGGGAGATTGTATGGCTATAGGTGACAGTCAAAACACACATCTTTAGGGGGGTTTAATAAGAGCTTCTTGGATTGTATAGTGTTGGAAGAGAACACAAAAAAAGTTGTATATTAAGGGTCAATGTAAATCATTATTGTTTTGTCGCAATTTTCTATTGTTTAAATTGCATTTTTGAATGCATAAATGGATTCATAGTTTTGAAAAAACCATAAGACACTTAGTTTATACAGACCGAACCACTCAAATATACGGTTCCAACAATTCTCCCCAAATTTGAGACAAAATGGATCTAAAAATATACCAAAAACTAGAACATTTAGACTATGTAAACTATGATATTACTTAGTAATCAACCCCAAAAATTTATAACAACAAACATAGAAAAGGAATTAACAAGAAATATCGGTGACTTACCAAAATTGAGATCATTTTGTATGTATATATGCATTCTATCTACCAACTTATTTGAAAGAAACACTTGGTTATAAGTGTCAAACAAAGATGGGAATTGTGAAAATACTATGTGAGTGATTCTAATATAAGAAAACAATGAGCTACGAGTACCACCCAATGAGTCCAAGCAAGAGAATTATGAGTTCATGTGCATTTCAGTATTGTTATACGGAGTCAAATAAATAGCTAAATGTATGAAAGTGAGTTACAGGTTTTTAAGAGCTCAAACCGAATATTTGTAATGTGTTATGAGATGGCATTGCAAGGCCATTATTCATCTCAAAGATAAAGCAAATTAAATAGGATTGTAACCACTAAATTTTACAGGTATAATTTTAAGAGTGGAAATATATTTTGATGTGTAGAAATCGTGATGAATCTTAATAATCCATAATAATCAAACATTAAAATGTTTGGCCATATTGTTTATAAAAATTCAAATTTAGAAGGATTTTATATAGTTTCTACAAAATTTTGGCGACTTTTAAGATAAAATGATGTTATCCTATAGAATTGAGAGAATCATTTTATCTCAATGGAATTTGAGAGTTATGGAGGATCAATTAGGCATATGAATGAAGCAAGAAAATGGTTATAATATTTAACAATGGAGCAGTTTTTAAGGTTGTCGGTATGCGTATAGCTTCACAACAAGTCAATTATGATTCAGTAATAAAGCAATTATTTAAACCTAAACAACATATTAAGATCATAGAAAAATCAATTATACATAAACTCAATAACAAAATAATGAACCACAAAACATAAGACAACAAAGATTTACCTTGGAAATCCTTTCTCAGCCTTGTTTTCTTAGTAATTTGTAGAATTAAAATTGTGTTTGGCTTTCTAGAGCACTAAGACTACAAACTCGTAAAATTTCAAATTCAATCTCTCTCTTCTCTACCAAAGAACCCCTTCTCCAACATTGTGAAGGAGTTCATAGATTGGATTAGATTTTTGGGAGTAGCAAGAAGGCCAAGGATCCCAAACTCTTCAAATTTCTAACTCTAATGGTCTTCCTCCTTTGGCTTTTGTTGGCAGTGTTCTAGTTCGTGGTTTCTTTGGCATTCATACTTTTCTTCTTTTATTTTTTTAATGTGTTAATTATTGTGTGCTTTCCTTAGATATGTAACACTTTAGAGGTGAGTGGTAGTGTATTGGAAAATATTGAAGGCCTTCACACTATCAACTGCAACCTCGTAACCTCAAGCCTTTGTTTCATAACCAACATTTTTCTCTTTCCAAGTTTTCTTAATTGTTGGGCCATTAAAACCATTATATTTTTATTCGGATCCAATTTCAAATCACATTTTCCTTGTTGGAATGCTTTTCATCTCCAAAATTTGATCCATGGAGGAGATGGAAACTCATGGCCTCCACGTATCTCTTCAAGTCCACTACTCCATCAATTATGAATGATACATACTTTACGCTTACTTCATTAAAGTTGTTAATATGCACTTGTTCTAGTGTGGGTCTGACCACCTTCAACCAAGAATTATTTTTTCTCTATCATATAGAAATTTTCATCTCTTTTCCATAGGTATGGGCTATCAAACATCACTTCACAAGCATATAGTGGTGCAACTTTGCATTCTGCTTCATTAGCATAGTCAATATTAATGAAAATCTTGTTTAACTTTCTTATGGTTCCAAAATAACCATAGAATAGAGGATTCAAATGCACTCAAACTTTGTCTCTGCAATTCCACCTTCACAAGTTAGTTATGCCAAGAACAAAACTTGCTTTGAATATCTAGAAATTCAAACCCAACACTCAACCATTGATATAGCTCTTATATCCATTCAAAATTGCCACCAAGTAATAACCAAGATTTGAAAATTCATTCTTGTTATTGCTTTCACCATATACATGAGAACAAAGGTAGTTGTAAGTAATTGATTTGATACACCTAGACTTGAGGGAAACTGTATGGTTATATGTGACAATCAAAACACAAATTTTGAGGGTGGTTTAATGAGTGCAAATTGGTTTGTATAATGATGGTACATAACCCAAATAAGGTTGTATACTAAGAATCGATACAAATCACCATTGTTTCTTGTGAATTACTCAATGCTCAAACCAAAAAATATATTCTACTGGATGGAGTAGAGGAGTTAGTAGATGAGTGTTGAGCACTCAACACACCCTAAAATATTTTGCGAAATTTCTTTCTTTTTGGGTACCACTTTTCATTTTTGAATCAGAGTAAATATTGTGGGATGGATAAATTTATATGTTGTTATTGAGTCTTGTTACCGGTTATTCTTTGTTGGCTTGAAGTTATTGACGGATTGATTTTCTTAGTAACATGGCATGAAAGGCCTAAAATGCACAGGGCTTAAAATTTTCAACCATCGTTGATTGGTGATTTATGGTCTATAATACAGTTCCTTAACATAGCTGATACATTATCGGGATCGGTGAAATCCCAAATGTAAATCAAAAATGTGAACAACCATAACAAATTGTCGATCGTCGATATGTTTTCGACACCGACGAACTTTGAGGGTTGAAACGGAGAAAACATTGACCAACACAAATCGTCGATCGCCAATCGTCGATACGTCATCGACATCGACAGGATAGGACATTGTAGCCAAGGATGTATGTTTAAATAAATTCACTGATGTCGAAAAATGTTTCTCACGAAGAGGTCAAAATAAATAAGCCACGTGTCTTTTCTGCGTAAATAATATGTATGACTCGGTCTCTTCCTCGGTTCCCCTGTGTAATATATGTACTTCCATGTCATCTTTTCCACATTAGCGTTGTATGATGGTTTTAATCGGCATCAGAACTTTTTCCTAAAGGTATCAAAGAAACATGTCTAAGGAAAACTATCGACGCAGACTCACTTATTTACTATAGGCAGACTGATAGGTCACCAAACTCCAGGTTTTTTTCATCAAACCTTCGTCATTCTACATCGGAAATCCGGTTGATCCTTGTTTTTTTTTCTATTCAAAAGACATGGTTTTCTTTTTCCTAACGCTGATTATACTAGTTTCTTGTGAACATGAAAAGGCATGGTGATTTGATGGGACATCCCTAGCTGAGGTAAGGCAAGATATGCAATTTGAGGGATAAGTTAAATTCTCGCGTAACCTTTTTCACGACCCTGCGCACCGATCGACGGTCAAAATTTGAATTCATCGATGAACTACAGATTAACCTGCACCTCCAACCTACATTGAATTTAATCCTAAGCATGATGAAGATTCTATAATAGATTGCAGATATTGCATTTGCACTCTCGAATTTAAGACTTGATGCGACAAGGTAAGTATACATTATGTTTAAATTTACAAGTTCATACCCAAACATGCTATTTCCTTCGCAAATCACTTATTCCCTGAATCAGATGAAGGAGCAAGAGAAATCATTGAGGAGATTACATCCATCTATTTGACTTTGATTACCATTAAGACCAGGTTAATTTCTTGCAAGAAAGAAGGTAAGAATTATCTTTATCATTTCTTCATTTTTGATTGTGTCAATGACTCTTGTCGAGGCTGGATGGATGCTCACTATAACACTCTTTTCTTTTCTATAGGAAAATTCCTCCAAGAAATCCAATGACCAGGCACTCACCTAGAACTCCCAAAAAGAAGGAAGTAGAGGTCGGAGAAGGGCATACATTGGGCACTGCAAGAGAACTTGATTTTGTCTCAAATATGGAATCACTTATCCACACATCCACCAAAAAGGAATGTTCCCAACCTTCGGTGTTCAGCGACAAAGAGACAAGCACTAGATCCAAGATGGTGCTCCCTCATTGGTGAGACTTGTCTAGAAAAATAAGACAGGAGGATTACCTAGAGTTCACACCAAACATCAACCCAAATGTCAGAATGTTGTATGATCAAGTGTTCCCGAACATTAGGAGATCATACCAGCACAGGGTGGCTTGTCGGATCCTGGTTCTGCCCTGTATAGAGACTTTAGGATGGATAATAGACCACATCGACACAGTGAAATGCACTATCAACAATGCGGAGGCCGAATGCACTGGTGTTTACCTTCCAATTGAGGTACAAAAATATTATAAACTCAAGGACCCATAGGAGAGGTTAAACATAGATTTCGTGGTCAAGTTTTATGAGTATCATGATACCAGCATGTTACTAGCCTCATGGTGGAAAGAAGAAAAAAAATCCACAAATAGAAACATCAGCTAGTACAACATGGTAAATATCAAAGAACCCTACATGTATCTAATAGCTTTAATTTGTCGATTATATGGAGAAAAGGACTACTCAAAAATTTTAGAAGCTTGGATGCCCTTGGCTTATACCGTGGTGATTTCTGGGAGTAGTTTCAATTGGGCAACCATTATCTCCAAGCAACTAAGTATAAATCTTCTACGAGACCAGACACCAAAAGAAGGAGAGTTCCAATCTTCTACATGGCATCCTACTTGCTGGACATAATCTGCGCAAGAAATGTTTTCACAGGTATGAATTTAAGCTAGCATATTGTCGAATTTCATGTACATGTATATTTCAGTATCTTATGGGATAATAGGTACAAAATATTGTACGCCATGATTTGTGATGGGTTCATAGCCCGGATATACTTCATTATATTTAGAAATGAATTCCCTAGGCTTTTAGTGGAAGCAAAGAAGATGATAGCTAAAGTTGGCCACTGGTACTTCGAAGAGACAAACACCTATATTAGGGTGTTTGGAGCTACTGGTGCACCCCACCTACTCCCAGTTCATGTCCCGGATCATATCATTTTGGGAGAGATTTGTGATCATATTATTTTACAAGGATATAATGCTTCCCTAGTAAAGGATAAGAAGAGATCTTTCATTTCCTATGGCTTTCATATAGGATTTTATATGGTCAAATACATTGTGCAAGAGAAACAAGAAGTGTTAAATTAGCTTGAGTATCGATTCCCCACAGGTTTCTTTCGCAAGCATGATCTAAAGGTTTATTTCCCTAGCATGCGCCGTAGGTATCCCCTTATTATTCGTATGCTCATGACAATTTTAAAGATGAAATATTTATAGAGGGCACCCAGGACTGGGAGGAGGTGCTCCATAGAATGGATAACCCCAATATGACCATATTCAAAGCGATGTATATGGATGAGCAAGTTGAGACAGTAGAGCAAACAGCTCAAGAATCCCTCGGGGTGAGAGAAGAAAACGGAGCAGTAGAAGCAGCAGAGGAATGCAAGAGGGGGATGTTGTTATTGGAAGAATCCCAAAGAGATATACAAAGGTAAAAAGAACATACCCCACTTAACCCTTTGATAGAAACATTGAGGATTACCACGGCTGACACAAGAAATAATAGAGAAGATATGAATGGTTCAAAGACAATTCCACTAGAGCAGACCTCCGACCAACAAAAACCCAACCCCGTGTCACCACAGGAAGGATCGTCGGTGACTAATACAGCTCAGGGGTGTATAGCAAGAGAATCAAGTGGGACGGGTGTTCCTATTGTCCTCATAGACTTAATTATCATATATGATGATGAGGAAAGTTCAGTGGTTTCACACATAACCCCGGTACCAATCACAGAAGAGGAAGAACTAGGAGAAACATTTTCTCCATATTCCAATGCTTTGATGCCAAATCCCCAGGAAAGTGACCATAAGGCTAGGAGCACTCTGGAAACTGAATTTCTCGACTAGTTGGGAACATAGCCTTAGAATGAAATCTCCAAGAATGACTTGGGTGTTGGTGAACCATAAGTAGAAAGGAAGCTTCTAGAAATAGACATCTCAACGGTCGAACCACAAGATAATGTCGATCCTATGCCTACTTCCCCATCTAGGACCAAGACTCCACCAGCCGATGAGCACCAGCAGGAGGCCAAATCACCAGAACATACAAAATTTTCCCCTGCTAAGGAACTAAGAGAACCTGTTATGGAACATCTCTATATGCCAAGAAGCCTAGGAAGTACTTTGTCCTGGGGAGATCAACATATTCATGAACCAATGGATGAAATCATCGATATACAGGAAATTTCTTATGACAGGAAAAGGAAAGTTGTAATGAGAATAACTACCAAGAAAAGGATGCTCACACTTGATAACACACTTCTCATAACCACAGAGGAAACGTTGTTTGACACAAAAAATGCTAAGATGATTGAGCTAATCAGAGAAGGTATGGCTATAACCGATGTTAATTTGGACAACGCAAGAAGGGCTTAAAGGGAGGTAGCCACCATGAAGAAAGAGTTGGACCATTTGTGACATCAAGTGGAATATTACCATAATTCGACACAGGTAGTGGTGCTCATGAAGAGTGATTTCCAAGAAATGCATGCACAATTCACTAGCGAAAGAGATCTCTTCACTGCTCGCATAGCTGATTTCCAAGAAGATACCCTCATGGGGTTGGAAACCTGTAAAGACATGCAACAGTTGTATGAAAAGGCACATCAAACCTTAGAAAAGATAGACTACATTAGTGAAGTGTAGAATGGCCAAGATACAAAGGATCATGGCATCCGAGTGTTGATGGATAGCATCATTGCCCGAATAAGGAAGGCAGTTTAACACTAGGTAAGCATGGTCCAGGAACCTCAGCGGAAAATGCAGGAAAGATGGGGAGAGTGTGATAAATATTGGGAGAAAATCAATAGGAAAATGAGGAGCATTGACCTACCAGAGTTTGGTCCACCGGAAGATTTCGTCGATCTGCATGACATAGTTAAACAATATCAAGAGAAAGACATGGCATGGGAAGCAGAGATTTCTTAGATTTCAAGCATGATCCCGGGTCAAGTGAAGAAGTTCATGGAACCCCCAATTAAAGATCTAGCAGTCCTACAATGCTTAAGTGTCAATGTAATAAAGTACAAGGAACGAGCAATAGAGATAAAAGAGGTCCTCTCCACTTCGATGGATCAGCACATGTTTCCTTATGCAAATACATGTGAAGATCTCTTCATCAAGTGGTCAAATTACGAGAAGAACAATAGACTTTAGTGAAACCACTAGATGAGCAAAAGAGAACAAATAGATAAATCCTCCATGTGGCATTTTCTTAATTTAACACAACTTTAGTAGCTATTTTTAGTTTAGTTATTTTTTGTTATAAATAAGGGCATCGATCTAGGACAAGGGGTTGATGGTTTTGAAGAGAAATATTTTTTCTAGAATTTTGTAAGAGAATTATTTATGTGCAAGTTATTTTAATTAAGAAGTTTTGTTTAGAACCAAAGACACTTCTATTATCTAAGGTGTGAATGTGATTGGACCGAGGGGTATTATCTCTGTCTTCATATTCAATATTTGTTGTTGTATTGTGTAAGATTTGTTGTTTATGTTATTTAAAGTTATCCGATAATGCCATAATCGTTCTTTTATTATAGTTGATGAATATAAATCGGTTGTGTTAAGCTGTGATTGATAATACAGCATCGAAAATTACTTTTCTTGCACTAGCTTCTTGTCACATGTATGTTTTTACTTTCTGTAATTGTTATCTCAGACATTGTTGAATGTCCACTAATCAAAATGGTATTAATGTTGGTTTGAAGTAGTTTAGATCTTCTTCATCTGCATGCTAAGTTATAGAGGTTATCCTAAAAAAACGTAGCCTTCTCCCAACACATAATTTAACTTCCCTTTTCCATTTATATTAAGCTTTATATTTATTTGTTATAAATATTAGAAAAAAGGAACCAAAAAGAGAACTACCCATCCTAAGGAAAGGTTTCACATAAAAGACACATATGTCAATCACGAATAAATCCGATCAATATTTCCAACCAGGTCACAATTCTAGAGAACCTTACCACTCATCAAGCGCTTACGAGTCTAATTGGGCCTCTTAAGTGGGTTTGGTTCCTGTTGTTGAGTTAAAGGGACCTCAAACCCCTCAACAATGAGTTATCAAGAAATCAGTGAATTTTCAAACTTGAGATCATTATGTATGCGTATATTCTAATTGACCTCTCATTCAAAGTGAAACATTTGGTTATAAATGTCAAATTGAGTTGGGACTTCTGGAATTACTATGCCAACAATTCAACAAGGAGAACACATTGTGGGTACCACCCAACAAATCCAAAAAATAGAATTATGATTTTATATGTTTTGGGTATTGTTGTAGGAAGTTGAATCAATAGCTAAATCTATAAAAGAAAGTTGTAGTTTGTTAAGATCTCAAATAGAAGAATCAATGCCTTAATGTGTTTTGACATGGGCATTCTAAGGTCGTTCATGGGCATGCCTTAATTTGTTTTGACATGGGCATGCCTTAATTTCATCGAAGAAGTTTGTTATGCATGTGCAAGAACACTTGCAAGGACTTTGAAAAAAACCATGCAAGTTGCATGAGTGTCATTGAGGGAATTCCTTGCAATTGTATGAAAACCCACTTTTATATATTTTTCCAAACTCTTTTGAAGTGATGTAAAGTAACCATGAGGTATCCTTGGGGTGTGTTATTGTACACTAATGATGTTTTTAGAAGATCACATGAATGTCACTTGTGAGAAAAATTAAGGTGATAATAGTTGTCCCATGATGTGTGAGTTTAGGAGATACTATATAGCCAAAATACGTCGCCATTTTTCATCCTACATGCTTGTAACCTATGAAAAAATTCTTAGAGAGAGAATTATGACCAAGAAGTAAGGATTTCCCATGGAGAAGTGATGAGGCCCACTTGAAAATAACCAAACATCCCTATGAAAATGATCTCTTATACAAACAAAATGAGTATTTTACCTGCTCTTGAAATTATCAAAATACATTACAATAGCAGACATGTGTTCTTTGAGCTCATGTTTGAACATGATGAACTTGTCTAAAATAAATTCAATAATGTTGTGGTTGGAGAATCTTGTGAATTTGAAATATGCATCACCCTCAGGAATGTTGGTAATAGTAAAGGACTACTCTTGTGAGAGGAGGCCCTCGAACCTACAATGAACATATGTGACAAGCTCTTGCACTTGAAGGCAGTAATAGCTATGCATGCACATGGGTATTCAAATGGAACTAGAATCTGCAACTATCATAATGTATGACCCATCTTGATGTGATGATGATCTAACATCAAACATCGGGGAGGCTAGTGGAATGAGAGATAAATTATGAATTTCTCTATCCCATTTGGGGTTCACCATTAGTAATAAGAATGGGAATCGATATACAAAAACATTCTTGTAAAACATGAGTTGGTGTCGATAGGAATGAAGATGTGAAAGAAAAGGATATAATTTCCCTCAGTGAGATCAACCAAGAATAATCCAGGTACCAAACTATAATGGGGGTGTATTTTGATAATTATGGACAAGGTATCCAATGAGGACGAGACTCAAGACCTCCTTTGGGTGGATCATAAATGATGACTAATAATGGATATGGTCAAAAAACAACTCGACATAATATGATCCAATGTCAGGGGGACAATTAGATATGTTAAGTATATGTCCACCTGGCATTGGGGATAAGTGGATGAAAATAGATAGATAGTTGATGAAGAAAACTCTAGGACTCACAATGATGGGTATTGGGACATAGTAAGTGTTGCAAGAAACTATAATATTTGTAGGCATAGGTAACTGAATTCAAATTCTCTAACCAAGGGTGACTCAGAACACCAATGGGTTTGAATGAGATGTCATCATATGTGATGGTACAAGTGTTGGTGCTTCTCTCATAAAGAATGTTTTCTTAAATTTTGAATAAAAGAATATATAAAAAGTGAATACATTATAGACAAGGAGACCAGTGCCCCTAACATGTGACTAAACAACTTGGCCATGTGTGGAAAGAGTAGTGAAATTGAATAGGGAGGGGGGATTGGTTGGGTATTCTTAACAGTTGAATGAATGATGAATTTGGAATGCAGGTGGTCTAGTAATATTGGGGGAGACAAGAGGCTAATGAAAATTTGGTAAATAATTCAACATAACCAACCATAAAAATGTGAATTGTCAGGATTCCAAGGGTAAAAGGATTGGCATTGTGAGGAGACAGAGGTATGAGTCTCATTCTTTGATATGCAAGCTATCCAGACTCTCAATCTAGGGGAAATATAAACATGGGTGCCAATAATTAAAATGGGTAATAGAACCAAGGAAAACCGTGATGGTGGAATGTTTTCAGATAGCAATAAATGAATGCATGTGGAACTGGGAAAAGTTACCTGCTAAGCCAGAAAAAGAGCCTTAGAGGAAAATTCATAGGGGAAACACTAGAAATGTGAAATACAAAGAGGGAGTATTTTTACATGCCAATTTGAAAAGGTATACCTGAAGGGATGGGGTGAAGGGCCATGTTACATGAAGAAAGGAGAAAAGATGGTCTCTCGATGGATACCTACACACATGAAACCAAATAGCTAGCATGAAAGTACTCATGATAAGAACTATGACGGTGCAAAAAGTGTAAAAAATGGAGCTTGTGAGCTCACATACTTGTCTATTGAATTTTGGCAAGGGAAATGGCTTCGACATGAGAATTTTGGTGAAAATGAATGGATCATATGTCGTCGAAGGTGGAAATGTCAGTATTCCAATGGTTCAAATGTCATGGTAAATGGAGCTACTAAGCTCTCACATAGACCTTAATAAGTTTTTGAATGGCCATATAAAAAGTGATGGGGCCCATAAGGACACCTCATTTGTATTTTTCCAAGTTGTCCTTGAGCTTCTAGAACCCACAGACTTCATGAGCATGCTATGCATATACTAGTGATCGAATTCAAATCACATAAGAGTCGAGTAATAGGTCTTGACCTCTTGTTTTATTTTAATCATTAAATTAGGGTATTTCGAGGATCCTAGGCCCATATGACACCCTTTCCAGGTGTGTCTTATGGGTTGCACATATTTCAAAATAATAGTCATGCATCTCTTGCATGACTATTCATTGGACAACCATGCATATCGTGGGAAAGACATCAACACAAAATGGTTATGTGATTTTTTGGGGGGATTGTTGCACAAGTATCGTGTCTATGGAGTGAACATTCATGAGAATAGGTCTCTTGATTGTTCACTAGACAAGAATGAAAATATATCTTGTGATTGTTCACTAAACATTCATGAGAAATGTGCAGGAATGTGAGGTATAGTTGCGCAACTTCCACAACTATCTGGGGGGGATCTTTGGAACTTGCACACTACTTGAACTAGTAAGCCATGCAAATTGACATGTTTTGTGGATTTGGGTTTTATAGGTACTTATTCAATTGGAAGCTACTTATTTAGTTGGAATCCATGACCATTCATTGGTTAGAGTGGGACTATGAGGACCTATGTGTAGAGGTGAAGGAAGACCCTACAGTGAGGCTTGAGCTAGCTAACTATGGTTTACTCAAGTATTTTGAGTGCCCCATGCTACACTATAATGAGGAGTTGTTGAGAGAGTTTATAGAGATGTGGTGGTCAGATAAGAACCACTTCAAGGTGTGGGTATAGCTATTGGAGCTTAGCATCTATGTTGATCTTTGTTTTTTGAATAGGCTCCCAATCAAGGGATTGAGTTCCAAGCTAAGTCCTTGCATGGAGGGTGTGAGGACCAATGATTATCTCGTGGCCTAGTACTGCATTGGCCAAGAGGGAATGGATGAGGGTTCCATTGTGATCATCACAATCCAAGACTTTTCCACGTAGGTAGTGGCCACAATGGTGGTGTGGATCTATGGAACACTTAGAGGATCACCAATGGCTAGAAGTTATTTGTAGAGTAGGAGATCCATGGGCCTTTGTATGCACGGGCCTCTCTAATGAGATAGGTGATGTTTTCTTAGTCGATGCACTATCACACACACGAAGAGGGGTAGTTTTCCTTTGTCTTAGTCCTCTGTTTTTTTTCTATGATTGGATGGTGTTGTTACACCTGCAATTATTGCTCCATGAAGGAGGCTACTATGAGTCATGGATGAGGTAGTGGGTGGAGGTTCTATCTCACATGTGTGGGTGAGTAGTGGGTTGATACTTCATCCATGATTTGTTTGGATGGTAGTGTTCATTTCCATAGGTTATCCTTTAGTTCCTCTATGTGGGGATGGATTACAGAGGGGATCTAGATATGGTCCTCCCCCTTGCAAGCAGTGGGGTTCCATGGGTAATTACTTTTATTTGGTTTATTGTCTTTACTTCTATTATTTTTACTACTTTGGATAAATATCTAGATATATTAATGATGGGTACCATTTTTTGTGTGCGAATGTGGGGCTGAGGGGGTGAGAGATACCAGTGGTGAGAGGGGCCATGGGAGAAGCATCAAGATCAACAATGGCAGCTCCAAGGAATCCATAGGTAGTGGGTCAACAACATGGTTTCCATGATGAGGCAGGGTTGGCATCCCAAAGGCCCCAACTAGATCCAGATCTAGAGATCAAATGACGATTAATAGTAGAGCTTTGTGCAAAAGTAGAAATCCTAGGATGATTGACAACAAAGCTCTGTGCACAATTAGTAGACCTATGGTGGTGCTCGACATGATTTTGTGTGGTGTTGCAGAGAATGGTTGGGTAGATATTAATGAGGATATCATTGATACCTGCATTGGGATTGCATGAGAGTGGCACCCACTTCTGAGGCGAGCTACAGTAGTAGGATCTATTTTGAGGGGGTAGAGGGGAGCCCCTACAGGAGAAACATGTAGAGATCCCCCACTACGGGGGTATATAGGACTCCCATCATCATAATGGAACTTATATGTATATGTAAATATGATAATTTATGTATAATGTCATGGCCTACATTTTGTACATCATTTTTGGATGACGTGACCATAGCACACACACACACATATTTTATGATCACTTCCTGATGTGTTCATGTGATGATGTGTGAATGTGTTTATCCTTTCTGATTAGGTTTTACATTTATTTCTAGAACACCATGATGATGATATAAAATGAATGAAATTATGCGATGTTTTATGAGAAAAATAATATTAATGTGATAGATGCCAGTCTAGAATTTCATTTGCAATGTTGTATACAAATTGGTTTTCACTTCTAAGAATATGTATGAATGTGATGGATTCAAAGTTCATTAGTAGAAGTTTCACTTGCAAATATTTTGTAAATATATAGTTATCATGAACATGGTGGACATTATCCATCTACATTACAGGGAGTTCGGAATAAAGATAGATGTTAAGGTGGTAGATATAAAGATAAGTTGTGTTGGAAAGCAACTTAATCACAACAACATACTCTACTTGGTTATTCATGGTTATCCTTGAGAATACACTGCTTGATTGGAGTAGTGTGTATGAGGGTGAATAAATGAACCAAACCACATAGGTGATTTTTCAAGTCCATAGACTAGCATCGTAAGAAAAACTAATGTGGTAGGCCAGCCGATGAAACATCTAACAAGTCAAAAAATCGCATAGATCGAGAGCATCACAAAACAAGGCTTTGTAAAAAAGACTAAAAAATATATTGAATTTATAAACTAATATGTATAAGTGATAGGGTTTTTGAGTGAATGGTCGCTCAGGGGTAGAACCTCTTCATATACAACCCATTTATGGGGTATTTGAAGAGGACTCCCTCAGGGTATGCAAGGATGTATGCTCCTCGAATTAGGAAATTATTGATGATGAAAGGGCCTCGTTAGAGAGTCTCAAACTTTCCAGACATAATTTGTCATTAGAGACATCATAAGAAAGAACTAGATCACCGTCATTAAAGGAATGAGGGTGGTTCTACCATTCATAGATGGATTTGGAGCACTTTTTGATAGTTTCATTATTTGTAATAAAGATCGATTATCCTCGTCATAGTTATCCAAATCCATGAAGCATTGCTTAAGGCATGTGGAATTTGAAAGGATTTTGACTACCACCTAAATAGTTGGAATTTCACACTCGATGGGAAAAAAAACTGCCACGCCATGGTCGAGGTGGAAATGGGTAAACCTTATGTCATTTTAACTAAGATCTTGTAGGCCTAGAGTGTATAAAATAGCATGTGGTGCAAGTTGGTCTTATTTTTGTTAACTATGTATTGTAGTATGGTTTTGAGGATCTTGTTGATAGCCTCAACTTGTCCATTAGATTGTGGATAGTTAGGAGACACGAATTCATGGGTGAAATCGAGTAAATAGGAGAATGATTGGAAGATATCATTCTCAAAATACTTGTCGTGGTCCGATATTAAATTCTTGGGTATCCCAAAGTAGGTGATGACGTGGTCAAAGAAAAAATGAGTGGTTGTGTCCACTATTTTGTTGAATGTTGGAATCACTTCATCCCACTTGGTGAAGTAATCAAAGGCCACAATCGTGTACCTATGACTTACACTAAATGGAGGATTGCAGGTCATGAAGTCAATCTCCTACTTCTATAAGGGATCGACAGTGATGATGGGATGTAGTAGAGATGGTGGATCTCTAGTTCTGTGAGTGAATACCTAGCAATTCACATATCTCTTGACTGATTGAATGCAACCATGGAAGAGGGTATGCTAAAAATAATTGGTGTGGATAACCTTTTGGGTGGTATACATTCCTAACAAATTTTCACCGCAAGAACCATTGTATTATTCATTTAAGACCAACTCGAATTCTTCAAGGATGAAGCACTGATGTAATATAGTGTCCACTCCACATCAATATAGGACATCAGAAATGAGGAGGTATCAAGTGGCTTAATGGTGAATGCATCAGTGGTCATCTCAAGAAATATGTGGGCCAAAATTTTGAGTGCAAACATAGGTTATAATATCATCATACCATGGGTTGTTTGACAAAATCAACAAGATTTGCTCATCTAGGAATTTCTCATTGACCGGTGGGTCCTTAGTATTGGATGGTAGATCGGTGATAAATTTTGCAAGGACAAGAAACTTCTTGCTTTTGGGAGTGATGAACTTGAGAACAAATTCCTAGATAATTACGATCCAACAAGAAAACTTACCATTGATAAGTCACCGACTCAGCAAGTATTACATTGGATTAGAGTTTGCAATGACTATGGTGGTTCGAAGAAAAATACAATGTCACATATTTTGGATTGCATGAATGACAACTAGCATGAGCTTATCTTCATGATTTTAGTTGAGAAGAGGTCTTGATAGGTTCTTACTCACATAATAGATGGCAATCTCATGTCCATCATCCCCCTACTAAACTAACATGCATGTAATTAAAATGAACAAGGAGGATAAGTAAAGGATGCAATCCTTATTGAAGTTAGGGGGTTGATTAATGGGGCATTTGAGAGAGAAAGTTTCAACACATAAAAATATTGTTGTGCACGTTCATCCCATCAAAGTTGGATGTCTTTTTGTAGTAACCTTAAGAATCCATGAGTTCAAGTGGTGTAGTCATGAATGAAGCATCACAAGAAATTTGTTTTTCACTATACACTTTGCAGTTAGCACAATGTCTTTGGGGAGGGGGGGGTATTTCACGAATATAATATACTTTCAAAGGGTCCACCATGATTCCATACTCAAAGACGATGAAGCCTAGTAACCATACAATCGTAACATATAAGATGCACTTGAGGGGGTTCAAGCAAATTTTGTATTTCTGACATGGTTGAATGATGGTTTGGAGGTCTTCTATGTGTTGGGACCACTTCTTGTATTGTACCATGAGTTCATCAAGATAGGACAATATCATATGATAAATTTCATGGAATATGTATGTCATGGTGCACCGAAAGGTGGCTCCAAAATATTTGATTCTGATGGGCATGACACGATAGGAGAAATTCCCCTAAGGGGTGGTGAAAGAAGTTTTATATTGATCTATGTGCTAGATATGGCTTTGATTATACCTAGAGAATCCATCCATTAAATAAATAACCTCATTCCTAGCACATGAATCAATAGATCGTCTAATGAACGATGTCAAGAAGTTGTCTTTCAAACAAGATTAGTTCAAATCCTAAAAATCAATGTAAATGTGAATAATACCCTTCTTCTTTTTTTCACAGGGATGGGATTGGAGACTCATGATGTGTATGTGATGGAATAGATAAAACCAAATTTGTGAATCTTGTGGATCTTGGCCTTGATGGCCATGTGTAATGTACCTGGTGAGGATAATATGGGGTACCTAGGGAGGTACCCAAGGGGATAATGAATGTAATGTCACCATAATAATGGAATGGGCCTGCTATGTAAATAAAAGGAAATAATATTATAATAAGGGGTAGCTTGCATAGAACCCTAGGAAAAATCATGAGAAAGTATAAATGCACATGAGTATCATTGTATTGGAGGTGTTTTGGATTGTATTGTTTTGTAGCAAGGATGGCTTGTGGAGTGATTCCTTCCATAAGGAGCAATTAATGGTGTTACCCTACCTTAAGGGTTTTTCTCTCTATATTCTTGTGTTGTTTACGGTGAATGTTTAGATATATTTGGAGTTTAAGGGTTTATTCCTAAAGTTTAAGGCTTTATTCTCACTTATATCTTTGAATTTTCACTAAGTGGGAGAATTTTTTTTCTTTTTGTGGATTTTTTATGGAAAAAAGAGTACAATAGAATTCAGGAAGATTTATGAAACTTTCTTTATATAATTTGAAGAAACCATCTAGAGAAATGAGTTACTCTTACAAAAATACCCAATTTAAAAAGAAAATGAATCATCCAAAATGGATTTCGAGAAGTGGGGATATCATTGATTGAAAATTAGCCTTCTTTTAGGGTTTATTTCTTAATTTAAGGTCTATATTCTCTCTTATCTCTTTGGAGTTTTACTACATCGTGGATTTATAAGGGTGTAGGGGTCATTGTTTCTACTGAAAAGGGGATGCATCCAGCCATGTGTCGATGCGATGTTCAACAATGGTTGAATCTAGTCAGAGTATTTCTATGTGTGACTAGGAAAACATACCATGAAACTCTTGAAAGGGAGTTTATATATGACAACTTCCTATAGGGAACATGTAGCTTCGATAAGAATGTCCTACTTGATGCCTAGGGTGATTGAAATTTTCACTTTGATAGTGGTGAAATATTGGCCATAATACCATCTTTGAAAGCATCTAGGGCTGGGATTGAATTCTTAAACCAATCAACATGTCCATGGGAAATAAATTTTGGTTCCAACCACACATATTTATGAGGATGGGGTGGGTTGAAAGGCCTACTAGGTGATGAATAAGGATCAATGATGCATCATGTCTGACTAGTATTTAGGTTCCATCATCGACTCTATAATTTCCTCATTATATTTAAAGACATGGGAGGAGCATGTGATGGACTTCTAAGAGGCATGAGATGGTTGTATTAGATTTGAGGTATCGTAGATGTCACATGTGTGAAATACACTACTAGGTACCTCTGGATGTTGATATAGCACAAACAAAGTGAGACTCTGGCCAAGGGGAATATGTATCCCTTCCCATGGATGGAGGATAAGTATTAATACCTACGGGAAATGAATGGTTGTGACAGGATATAGGTCCAAAAAAACGTGGAAATGTAGCAGATATGTGCGTAATTATACGTCGTGGGATATGGGAGGAGGGGAATTTTTTTGTCGAGGATGCTTGAGGGATTTATCTAGGGTATGAGGTGGAATATCTCGACAAGGATCTCTAGGGAGTTATATGAGGTAGGATTTGGGACCCTCTCCTAATGGGGTCTAGGAGACAATACTAGAAGGGGCTTGCAACGCTAGTTTCTCCCGTTTTGGGAGTGACTCGTGAAGCCACTTGATAGTGTTCATGCAACAGATTCAATATTCAATCAATGTGGGGTAGAGCTAGGTGAAATGGTCGAATTTCCCTCAAAGACCGCACATATGATTATTTCATGATCCCACTGATATGGACACGTAGTAAATAGTGGAGGACCTGGATTCATTGACTAGTGGAGGTTTTGATACCAGTTGAAAAGGGGTAATGACCTTTGTAAAGATATTTTTTTAATGAATTATGTCCAACATGGTCTAGAACTAAGCCAAATACAAACAATGGTGAGTGTAATTTCCATACGTTGAACATATTGTACAAGGGTGGTTTCTACATAAATTATTGTTGCACACTTAGGTAGGTCCCTTCGTGGGGACTAGGGAAGTACCCATAGTGGACGAGGTGGGAAGCAATGGTGCTTCTCTAGGGATGGAAAGTTTCCTTTATTTTGGAAGCATAGGGAATAGGTTCATGGCGTGAGCTAGGGAATTATAGATAGCACAAGGTGGAGAGACACAAGGAGAGGCTTGAGTGTTTCCCCCTTCTTTCTTGGTTTTTCCCCAAGTTGCTTTGTTAGTTTCACTCTTCATTATAATTATTGTAGGTTCCATAGGGTGTATAATGATGTGAGTTGATAGTTAGGATCTAATGTAAGAAGTAGAGGTGAAAGGTACCACATAGGTATACCCAAGGTTAGGCCTAGGAGGGTTAGTGTGTCCATTATTAGATGTTCCACAAATTCGAATGGTGGAAAAAGAAGGGTATGTGGTCCAGGTGGATATCGATGGCCACCCACCTATTCCACTGGCTCAAAGAACAGTTTCCATTTTGGCAGTATTTTTAAAGTTTTTTGGGTCCCAAACTTCTGGGGCCATTTTGAGGCCCTAAACAACATTTTTTGGGCTCAACAATGCCTTACATGTAGTTGGAGGTAGATGTTGGGCCAAACAGAATATGAATTCCTCAGTTATACCTTTCCAATGGTGTATTGAGCACCCCAAACGAAGATCATATGAAAAAATTACGCCCTCAGGAAGTTGACGTATCAACTACCCTCATCAAGGCCCACAAACCTTTTGGTGTTTCATCTCTTGGGGTTAGGGTTTTATATTTTTAGGGTTTTATCATTTATTTTTTAGGTTAAAAGGGCCTTTGGAGCCTCATTGTACTCATCTTCTTACAAATGAGTGTAGCCATCACATCTCTTCTCAAAGATAAGCTGCCACCATTCGAGCAAGTTTGTTTCAGTCTGCATTTTTATAGTTTCAGCAAGTTCTCTTTATTAATAGAAGTCAAGTTTTATTGTATCTCTATGTATTTATTTTCTATACATATGTATTTCATTTCATTCCATTTATAAATCCAGATTAGTATGTGAGTGATAGGTTTGGATGCCCCCATGGTGGAGGGTGGCCTGTCATATGTGGATGATGATCTTGATGTGGACATGGTGGTAGATGGTTTTGTTGTAATTGATGTCAACATATAGAATTGAGTTAAATCTGGTCGTGGAACCCAAGGTGGTTCATTATGATAAGTTCATAGTAATTTGGAATCTTTGAAGAATCTAGGGACAATTTCCACATATGACAAAAATATCAACTAACCCCTATGAGGGGAATAATGTTGTCTAGGTTATGCATTGGTCAAGGTTCATAGAGTGTAAGTTGGTCAATGGTGACAAACTTCCATTATGAGGGAATATCATCATTCAAAACATTGAGGAAGCAAATTATTTCATATCATACATATAGTTGCCTCCAAGGAGGATTTTGTAGTTTAAGGGTGCATATATGACCTCAATGTCTATCAAGATAGTCTTTCCCACTAGCTTGGTAGGGATGCTTTGGTAAATTCCCTCAAGTTGAGATGGGAAACCATAAAAATCCTAAAGAGTGATTGCAAACGAGGTAAGCTCAAGGGATCCTAGATTCTGCCACACATTTTTGGACATGATAAAAGTAGATTCTCCCCCATATATAATGCATTGATGGATGATGACATTTTTTTATCATCGTTGGGATTTGGAACGCTACCAGAGAGGGGAACCTCAGCTCTGAATTGTCTTGATCTTGGAATCATAAGGTTTAACTACCCCCAATGTGGATAGCGTAGACACCCTTTGCGAATGATAGGTCTGCAGGACCTCAAGGGCTCACATGGTCGCAAGAAATTTGGCCAAATCATCAATGATATTGTAATTGTGAGACGCACATTCATGAGGCTTATGAGTGGTATGCCTTAGAGGTACCTTTGGTACTCGTGGAGTAGGGTCACCACTATGACATGGAATCATAAAATGTGTGTTTGCTAGTAAGGGGTGGCATTTGAGGTGGTTGTAATTGAATCAAGAGGCATTTCATACTAGTGGTTGTGGTTTTGGAGATGAATATCTACCAATTTCATGTATATATTCCAGAAAGTAGGATCTATGTGTTGAGCTTGACTTGGAGGTTGGCAAGCTCCTAACAACTTGGTGGAGTTACCACTTTCCTATTGGGTAGCCACAACTCCTTGTTGATGGAATGGGTTGTGCAAGATGACTGGTTGTGGCTATTGAGAGAAGGGTTCTTGGGGGGTGTTCCATCCTATGGAGTGGCAAGTGCCTATTTGGACATTACTTTCTTCATCTATTTATACTCTAGAATATAAGGGTAGTGGTGAGTGTAGTGGATGAACTTGCCACATAATGTGCAAGGGAAGTTATTCCTGAGATTGGTGTTCTTCCCTTGTTTGGGATGGTTATTGTTTAGTAGTATTTTGGTTAAGGTTAATTCCATTGGAATTACCCCCAACATTTTTGTTTAGATGAGAGGCATGTTCCCCCTATCATGGTTTTCCTTTCTTATTCATGTTGTTTTGTGGGTTTGGGGGGTTTACCAAGTTTATTCACTCAAATTCTTGGATCTATTGAACTGGGGAGGTTTTAACAAAGTTTACATCGACATGTTTACGAGTAAGTGGTGGTGTAGCAATGGTTTAATGGGGGCTAGGGTATGGATAGTGTGGGTTTCCTGGTGTGGGGTTACCATAATGTTGTAAGATGTGGATGTCCCTTCAATACATTTTTTTTTCTTTTGCAACATGGCCTATGGATGTGTGGGGAAGCATGCCCCCTAGGTCAAGCATGCTAGGCCCTGAATGTGGTTTGTTGTGACCAGCTTGTATCTAAGAGGTATTGTTGTGGGTGGTGTTATTAGGTGTGTATGATGTGTTAAAAACATATTGGGTTATGTGGGCTCCACCATAATCGATAATTCCATATGGGAATAGGTTTCCATAAGGGTTGTTGATATGGGAATGGGTGTCCATAAGGGTAGTATGAGATGCCTATAAATACAAAATATAAAAAAA
>JZKD02S1809243.1:54274-79730 GCA_000966675.3 Picea glauca | reverse complement strand
ACGTGCAGAGTGCACAAGTTCATAATTCATTGTGAACAAAAGATTTGGTGTGCTAGCATGTTGATTTACCAAGAAGGTTGAGGTGAACCTAACTAAGACTACTCAAGGAAAAGAGCATGGGTATCACAATAGTAAGTAAATTGCATAAGCAAAGAAGGAGAAAAGGATGAACACTTTTCTCACCCTAAAAAAAACCTCAAGAAGAGGATGAATGTGAGAAGGTCGGTGTTGAAAGATTGTTGAGGGGACTTTGGGAGTCCCATGAAGCACTATTGGTGAGGTAAAAATCAGAGAAAAAAAAAATTCTAGCAGCCAGAACAGGTATAAAAATGTTCGTGCCTGTATGGCATAAGGTATGAAGGGATTTGGTAAGAACCCCTTCTGAAAATATTTCATTCTATTACTGATATGCGAATAATTTTGAGTGGTTATTGTCTGCCATTGCTACCCAAGCATGGTAAGATTTAGGAAAGAAGAATTTGAATAATAGAGAGAGGAAGTCCATGCTAGTCAAGGATGAGTTATAATCCTTTCCAGAAAATGCATGAGTAATGAGTACCATGGGTACAATGACCAATCTAGGGAGATTGGGAATAAAGGTGCTCATAGTTAGCACATTGCATGGATTGCATTGAGGAAATGCATGTTTGCATAAGAGGGTAGACAATGGATTTTCCATTAAGGAAGGAGGACCTTCCAATACTCTACTTGAATTGTAGAGATGTTAAAGAAAAGAGAATTTTGGGTGGCCATGAGTGTTGTCATCTCGGTTACCAATGAAGGAAGGATGTTTGGGTGCATTCAAGAGAAACTTTTAGTTTCATATGTGTTGATTTGGGATCATCATCAACCTGTAGCAGAAAGCATAGTCATGGTGTAAGAGTGAATGAGAATAACTAAACCTATGGTTAAGAGGTTGGTTTAGCTCCAACACATCATGGCAAGGTGCTTGTTATAAGTATGGAAAACTTGAACCTAATGTAAGAGTACATTGGGTATGGATGTGGCCATGAATATTGGCACATTGATTAAAGTCAACTGATATTTGATTTACATATGGAAAATTTGATATGTTGAAAGGATGCATACGTAAATAAGGATATTTCATTTTGTTTTGTACCCTCGAATAGATGAAAATGACTTGGATTGTTAGTATGCATAGTTTTGAAAATATAATGTGCATGAAAACTAACAATTTGTTTGGCTAAGGAATGTTTAAATTGCGAGAAGAAAGGGGTCTTGGATATGGTAGTGTTGTAAGCCCATAAGGAAGACCAATTTTCTGCTGACCTAAATTGCTATGGCAAGGAAATTCCCATACTTGTGAATCTGGTTCCTGTGTTGAACAGATCTGAAAATAAATGTAGAATTTGGAAATCTGTGGGTGACAGATTTGCAAGAAAATTCTGAATTTGAAATTGATGATAATATCTCATAATTTATGTATACATGTGATACATGTGAGACAAAAAATATCTGTCTAGCAAGGATAGGTGAAGGTTGTCAAGCTGGAAAGCATGAAAAAGGCTATTGTTGAGACATGAGAACCATGTGGTAAGCCATGATCACCCTAGAATATGTTGTGTTGTGGAAACACAAGCCGGAAGGATGCCTCGGTAAAGAAATTCTGAGGGACACCTCGACTATAAGGCTCAATGAAGTCTCTAGAACTCTTCTTGTGCGAGAAAGCCTTGGCAAGGAAATATGGATCACCCGAGGGACTGTATAACAGAGAAGGGGATTCCTGAGCCTGGGCCTAGAGGGTGAGTGACCACAAGGAAGAGGAGACTTTGATAATTCTCATAAACTATTAATTGGGATGATGAACACAATGGGTATGTCAAGGAAAAACAGTGAGCCAAAATAACAAGACAGCCATGTGGATGCAAATCCACGAACTGCACAGATAAGTGTTGTGCTAGATTATGAAATTTTCCTCTTGAATTTTGCACAGTAGTAATATGTTTTCACATGAAATTGTGATTAATGTGATTGTTGTCCAAATTATTGAAGGTAAGTGATGAAGTCCAAGGGTATGGAAAGGACCTGACCAAGAAAGAGGATCAATATTTCTGAAGCAGATGAATGACAAAGGCATGACAGGTGTTACTGAGAAGAACATCAAGGACGATGTTCATTTTTAAGGGCAAGGGGATTGTAATACCCTTGTTTCCCTCATCTTGTAATTAATCATTAATTATGATTACCCTGTTATGGCATGTGAACAATGTAAATGTATTATTGTTTAGATTTCCAATAACTAACTGTGGCGGTGAAGCCTTGAAGTATTGGCCATGATATCACTAGAGGAAAGAGTGAGGAAACTATAGAGAGGGTTCATTATGTCAAAATGACTCAAATTCTCCTTGTTGAAATAATAAACGTCATCCTGATCCTAAGGAAAAATCAGTTAATGAAATAAGGATTGGTGGTTGAATAGTCAACTACCTCCATGAATGGACGCATGGAGAGTCTAGTTGAGGAGACATAAAACTATCAGCATGAAGTACCACAAAGTGCAGTTTTCCTACATGCCCAAACTGGCCTGAGTCCCTTCTGATAGAAGGAACAGGACAGGTCCAGAACCTCCCTGGGGGAAAAAGGATAGGGCGTGCAAAAGAATATAGGATACCATTCAAAAAGAGGAAGATCACATGAGGCTCTCATGCTGAGAAGAAGAACTAAAGGATTAAGTTGTTCTGGTAAAAGCGAGAGAACACGGGAAAGGATCTTAGGTAGTTTGCAGAAAACATGACCTAAGCATAAGGTCACGAGCTTGATGCTGAGGGAGAATCTGATAAACCTCGCAGAGGTTGTGACAGAGAAAGGATCTCTGAGAAATTTCAAAGTTCCCTAGTGATATCATGGCTTGGCACGAGGGTGTCCAGAGCACTAAGAATGAATGCCTCTGAGCCTACAGTTGGGTGGAAAGGCGAACACCCATAGTCAATTGGTCGGTGATCAACTATAATAGATAAGTATTCCATAGACTCTGTAGACTTGAATTTAAAATGTTTGATTGAATGCTTGTATTTTCTCTATACAGATACATCCTTGATATATAGGGATGATGGTATATTATTGTCTCTTGTTTGGATGTTAGATAATTGTGACTCTGGCGGTCTAGCCGACCGAATATTTTGAGGCGGAGTTTGACCATTTCCCCCTGTCAATGGTTTTCTTCTTACTTCAACCTAGAAAAGGAGAACTATGAGTATTGGGGTTCTAAATGATTTTAGGACATAAGGCTTTGGAATTTTTACTAGTTAGATAATTACTCAAAGGGATCGCTCAAGGATCAATCCCATGAGTAAAGAGTTGGAATAGACTCTACAAGACCATTTGGGTCTGGTCTATCCCTCAAATTTCCTTTCCTTGTTTGAGAGCTTGATTTATGTGAATGGAAAGTGCTTCCTTCAAACCAGTCATCCAAGTAACCACGGGCTCATGCCCACGTCCTTAACCAAATTTTGGCTAAGAGTTAAGAGTGTAGACTCTAAATCTTGACATAGTTCCATAGGACTAGGACCTTGAAACCCTTCGCTACACTCAAAAAGAAGTTAAGTTGTTCGAGACTCAAGCAGTCTAGAGCTACGGGGTGAATGAACATTGCAGCATCCAAATGCGTCGAAGGCGACCTGTAAGACGGGTAACTTGACGATTCACTGAAAATTGGCGGTCATTTACCCATTATCGTGGGATTCATCCCCTTGTTAAACCCCGATCCACTTCTCACTCATGAAGTAATGTGAGACATAGATATGAGGCTATTCAGGATCTCCCCTGACTATTGGATCTACGTCATGGTCATTCGGCATTGACCTACTCCGGGAGGTTTGACATCTTGGTGAACGAGAATATCGTCGGAGCACCGAAGGCTGGAGTGATGTGGCATGCTGATGTCACCTAGGGTGACGTGGACCCATAGTAGGTGTGCCAGGTGTCACTCTGATTCATGACTTTCACAGACCTTATGTGTCAAATAGAACTTGACACATGTCACCAGTTGATTGGGCCATGTGTCACCCTTGTCTTCTGCCAAATGTCTTCCGTTGGATCTACGTCATGGTCAGTTCGACATTGACCTACTCCGAGGGAAAAAGAGTGTTAAACGGGTGGAACCCTCGAACGCTAAAGTCATGAAGCGACGAGGATTGTCGATCTGAAGAAGCTTTGGGGTCTCTCTTGACCGTTCGATCTAGACCATGGTCAGTTCGACATTGACCACTCTAGGAGTCAAAATAAAATTACACAACCAAACCCTTGAACGTTGAAGTCGCGAAGCAATGGAGGCCATAGATATGGGGATCTAAGTGGAATTGTCTCAACCGTGGAATAAAAGCATATTGGGAGGTTGTTGACGAGATTTCAGACTTCGGAGCTCTAGGTAATTTCACAGGTAGGAGAGGTCGGAGGCTCTCATAGGCTGTTAGTCCGAAGTGACGTGGCACGGTAGCATCACCTAGGGTGACATGGACCCATGTTCGGCATGCCACGTGTCATCCTGATTCATGATTTTTACAGACCTTATATTCCAATTGGAACATGACATGTGTCTCACATTAATAGGGCCACGTGTCATCTCTATTTGTTGTCACATGTCACCCCCTGGTGCATAGTTTCTTGACCTAATGGCTAATGGGACCCCGGGAGTTCGGGAGTTCAGAACTCCGGGAGGCCTAGGGTGTTAGAACGTATGCTCCAATAGGGTCGAAGTTCGGAGCCACGTGACTGGAATATGGGGTTTCAAGAATTCAGAGGATATGCGAGTACAAAAAAGGGCATTCAGTGTCGGAGCATCAAATCTCGAAATCCCCTAAGCCTATGTGTCGAACGAGGGTGAATCTTCGTTGTTGGAACAAACGGTGGATTGATCTCCACCATAGATGTAGGAGTGCTAGGGAAATCCATGATCCAGATGGATATTGGTGGCCACCCACCTTTTCCAACTGGATCAAAATAGTTTTCTGACAATTTTGGCAATTTACTATTTTTAGCAGTTTTAACTTCTGGGGCCATTTTGAGGGCCTAAATGAAGGTTTTTCAGGATCGAGATCCTCAATGATAGTTGAAGGCATGATTGATCCCCCAAAATGAATTTCCTTGATGATACCTTTCCAACATGCTATCACATACCTAAAACGGAGATCGTATGCAAAAGTTACGACCTCAAGAAGTTTATGTACTAACTTACTGAAACGAGGCCCACATGACTTTTGGCGCTTCATATCCTAGGGTTAGGTTTTTGGATGTCTAGGGTTTTTGGCATTCTTTTTTATTGTAAAAATGCCTTCAAATCCTCATTGTAATCTGCTTCTGGTGAATGCATGCATTCGTCACATCTCTTCTCAGAGATAAGCCGCCACCATTCCAGCAAGCTTGTTTCCGCTGCATTTTATAGTTTCAACTTATTTCGTTATTGAATAGAAAACCATTTTTACTGTATCTCTGTTATTTTGTGTTAAGCACCTGTTAATAATATGTATTCATTTCGTTCTGCTCATAAAATTTGGATCAGTGGTATCAGAGTGGTCTGCTCCTTATCGTCTTAATGCATGTCCCCAACGAAGTCGGAGTACAAAGAGTTGGGTCTCGAGCTTGTTTCTCTTGAGGACAAAATCTCTCGCACACCCAAGCGACCTCTCATGGAAGGAGAAAATAAATATTACGAGATAGGAGATCCTTTCAAACTGTTGATTGAGGAAGCCCTCACTCAACAGAGGAACAAGATGATGGATAGTTTCGCGCAAATCCTTCAGCGACTACCAACAGGCGACGCATCTTCTTTGAACAGAGGCGCTGCCCCCCTTCAAGGTACAAATAAAATTTGATATTCCTATATTTGAAGGTCAAATAGACGCAGATGTTGTAGACAAGTGGTTGAATCTACTAGAAGGGTATTTTTATGTCCATAACTTTTCGAATAGAGAAAAGATTACTTTTGCACTCCTCAAAGTCGTTCCCCATGTCAAAGATTGGTGGGAAAATTTATGTGAGCAAAAGGAAACAAAGGAAACCTCATTATTTTCAGTCACGGCCACTTGGAAATCCTTCAGGGATGCTATTAAGGAACAATACTACCCTGTCGGAAGTTATGACGACCTGTATACCAAATGGACCACACTGCGGCAAGAAAGAGACCAAGCAGTGCCAGATTTCACAAATATCTTCCATACCTTGCACACCAAGCTGGGTATCAAATATTCAGAGCGACATCTAGTGCTCAAGTATCTCGGTGCTCTGCATAGATACATCCATAAAGAAATGGAATTTCTGGACATATCATACTTGGGCGCGGCCTACTGATATGCCGTCAAAATCGAGCAGAAGCTCAAACAAAAGACGTGGCAATTTGGGCCTGGGAACCCCTCACAACAAAAGTCAGGAAAGGGAGGCCCCAACCCACAGAACAAATGACAGAGCAAATATGGATAGTATCAGGACAACCAGTCCAAGCCACAAGCAAAGAAAGATACCAGGAAGTGGTGTGACTTCCATAAGAGCCCTTGGCATAACACTGTTGATTGCTGCTCAAAGTAGTCGTTAGTGGCCGAAGTGAAAGACTTTGAATCATATGTGGATTCTGACTCTAAGCCAGAACTAGAAAGGGGAAGACGGATCATTGATGTGGAACCCAGTGCCACCGTTGCTACAACCAAGCTCCATCCTGATGAACCAGACGAGCCAGAAGAAGGAGAGTGCCTCTTCCATTCACAGATGTGGGTAAAAGGCACCCCGCTACACTTCATCGTTGATATATGTAGCCAGAAGAACCTCATCTCAGTAGAGCTCGTCAAGAGGCTCGCCCTGCCAACAACGCCACACCCACAACTCTACACCATTGGATGGCTCCGCCAAGGAAGCGATCTTTGTGTCAGCCAATAGTGTCGATTGTCATACAGCATCAAGCCCTTCAAAGGCAAGGTATTATGTGATGTTTCTCCTCTCGAAGTTTGTGATGTTCTTTTGGGCCAACCTTATTTATGGAAACATTATGTTGTATATGAGTCTAGGCCTCGTAGTGTTATTATTACTTTGAACAGGAAATTGTACAGGATACTCGAGGCAATCCCACCTAGTGTTATTTCCTTGATCTTTGCTAAGAAATGCAGGAAGGTTATCTCTCAGACGGGGAAGTTTGTCTTCTTCATGATTCACTCTCAAAATAAGCGAAAGATCACAGCCACATCTAGGGTCTTTGCGGCCGACCTCTCCACATAGTAGAAGCAAGTAGATAAGGTCATGGAAGAATACTCGGATATCTTCTCCTCACCTACAGGGGTACCTCTGCACTGCCAGGTCAAGCACCCCATCGATCTAACCCCGGCGCACCATTGCCCAATGGGCTAGTCTATCACCGCTCTTTGTTAGAGAATGAGGAGATCAAGCGACAGATCCAAGAACTGCTCCACAATGGGCACATCTGTCTTAGCTCATCACCTTGCAGGAGCCTAATCGTGTTGGTACAGAAGAAAGATGGAACCTGGCGAGTATGTATTGATTATCGGGCCTTGAATAAAATCACAGTCAGAAACCGGTACCCGATTCCCTGAATCGACGACCTCCTTGATCAACTCACGGGGGCCAAATACTTCAATAAGATTGATCTGAAGTCTGGATACCACCAGGTCCCGATAGAATAGACAGATGTATGGAAGACCGCCTTCAAGTCAAAGGAAGGCCTTTTTGAAAGGTTGGTCATGCCTTTTGGTTTGACAAATGCTCCAGCCACTTTCATGAGGATGATGGACGATATCCTGCGACCATTCACCAATACTTTTGTAGTGGTGTATTTGGATGACATTCTAATTTACTGCAAGACTTGGGTCGAACACTTGCAGCATATTCAATAGGTTCTACACACCCTGCGGTAGCACAAGCTATACGCCAACTTGGAAAAATGCTCCTTTGGCATGGACAGGTTCCATTACCTAGGCTACGTCATTGATCGGCATGGCGTACATGTAGATCCAACCAAGATCCAAGTCATCCGTGACTGGCCAGCCCCAACAACACTCACTGAGCTTCAGAGCTTCTTGAGCCTTGCCAATTTCTACCGCAGGTTCGTGTTGGGATTCTCCCATATTGCATGGGCCCTCAGCCAAATAAACAAGGGTGGTGGTAAGGCAAAATTTGTGTGGGGCCGGTCCCAACAACAAGCGTTTGATGATTTGAAGCAGCGCTTGTGCTTAGCCCCAGTACTTTCACTACCAGACCTGTAACATCCCTTTGAAATAGAGACAGATGCTTCAGACTATGTTGTGGGTGTCATTCTCACTCAGCACGGCCACCCCATGGC
The DNA here is from genome assembly GCA_000966675.3 of Picea glauca. Lineage (NCBI taxonomy): Eukaryota > Viridiplantae > Streptophyta > Pinopsida > Pinales > Pinaceae > Picea > Picea glauca. Next base: position 71,431 of record JZKD02S1809243.1, on the reverse strand, counting down.
CTATCATAGTGAGACACTGTCAGATACTGTCCGTAAGTACCCTACTTATGACAAAGAAATGTACTCCATTGTACAAGCCTACAGCCAGTGGAGACATTACATTCTTGGTAAGGAGACAATCATCCACACTGATCATAAGCCATTGCAGTTCATGCAGACACAGGGAAAATTGCAAAATGATCACCATCAAAAGTGGTCCACATACTTGCAGCAATTCCACCTCAACATCAAGTATAAAACAGGAAGCACCAATCGCGTCGTTGATTGCCTCAGCAAACCGCCAGTCGCGGCACTCACCACGATGCTAGACTCCTACGGCCATGAGACATCTGGATGGCCCCAACTCTATGAGACAAACCCTAACTTCGCCACCACCTACCAAATGTTGGGTGAAAACGCAGTTGTCTATAATTTCCATCTTAAGGATGGGTTGTTGTGTCGTCTGGGCCATATTTGTGTTCCATCAAGTGAGCAAGTGAAGATGATCTGGGAAGCCCACTACAGTCAGGTGGCAGGACACTTCAGCATCGAAAAGACAGTGGTGATGCTACAGAAACATTTCTACTTGCCAAAACTTCGACAGGAGGTCAGCAAGTATATCAGGTCTCACACTACCTGCGCTATTTCCAAACCGACCACTAAGAAACAAGGTCTGTACACCCCTCTTTCTACTCCTGACAGGCCATGAGAATCCATCTCAATGGACTACATGTTGGGCCTCCCGTCCACCAAGCAGGGAAATGACTGTGTTTTGTGGTTGTTGATCGCTTTTCTAAGATGACGATTCTGGTTGCCTGCAAGAAGAGCATCACAGCAGAGGCCACTGCCAAGCTCTTCTTTGAACGCATCTGGGTACATTTTGGAATCCCACAAACCATTGTCTCAGATTGGGATAGTCGATTTCTCAGCACATTCTGGTCGAGCCTCTGGTCCCTGCTAGACACCAATCTCACCAAATCCACGGCCTTCCACCCCCAGACAGATGGCCAAACCAAGGTTGTAAATTGAATGATTGTGCATATCCTTCGCATGTATAATTCAAAGCACCCTCGCACATGGGATGAGAGCATTCCCTATGTCCATCATAGATACAACCGAGCCCTACATAGCTCAACTAGCCACAACCCCTTTCAGGTGGGGTTGGGATTCCAACCATTGGGTCCCATAGATGTTGCACTTCCCCTTGCGGTCACTTCGACCGACTAATCTCCTACTCCAACTGAAGCTGACAAAGCCACCCGGTTCATTGAGTGGATCTATCACATCAGCCAACAAGTTCAGGATATCCTATAGAATTCCAATGACAAGTGCAAACAGTGCCATGATCAACATCGGGTGCCACATAAGTTTCAGGTGGGTGACAAAGTTTGGTTGCACTTGCACAAAGAACGCCTTACAGGACCCCATCGGAAGATTCGCCCACTAGATTATGGGTCGTACACTATCACCAAGGTCGGGGGGGATAATGTTTTTGAGCTCAACATTCCTCCCTTCCTTGGCTTGCACTCCGTGTTCAACGTGGATCTCCTTTGCCCTTATTTCCCACCATTATTGGACACCTCAGAAGTAGCAGAACAGCTAACACCAACAGAGCTCAACCTTGACTACATACAATAGGCATCCAATGATCATATTGTGGGCACATAGATCAAGGGCACTCGACAACAAAGGATCTAGCTTTATCAAGTCATCAAAGCAGGGCAGCTCCTTCACCAAGGCAAGTGGCTCACCCAGGGCCAAATTCAGCAGAAATTTCCTCATCTGATGGGGGACCTCAACGCAATGGAGACCATTTCTTTTTAAGGAGGGAGGATTGATCCAAATGGATATTGGTGGCCACCCACCTTTTCCAATTGGCTCAAAACAGTTTTCTGACAATTTTGGCAATTTACTATTTTTAGCAGTTTTAATCTCTAGGGCCTAAATGAAGGTTTTTTTGGATCGAGCTCCTCAATGATAGTTGAAGGCATTATTGATCCCCCAAAATTAATATCCTCGACAATACCTTTCCAACGAGCTATCACACACCTAAAACAGATATTGTATGCAAAAGTTACGACCCCGGGAAGTTGATGTACTAACTTACCCAAATGAGGCCCACATGACTTTTGGCACTTCATCTCCTAGGGTTATGCTTTTGGATGTCTAGGGTTTTAGGCATTCTTGTTTATTGTAAAAATGCCTTCAGAGCCTCATTGTAATCTTCTTCTAGTGAACGTGCATAGTCGTCACATCTCTTCTCAGAGATAAGCCGCCACCATTCCAGCAAGTTTGTTTTCGATGCATTTTACAGTTTCAGCGTATTTCATTATTGAATAGAAAACAAATTTTATTGTCTCTCTTTTATTTTGTGTTAAGCACCTGTTAATAATCTGTATTCATTTCGTTCTGCTCATAAAATCCGGATCACTCCAGGACTTCGCGACTCCATGAATGCTTCAGACATGGGCAAGAAGGACGAAAGGTCGAAGGTCCTATGATCGTGAAGGCGCAGGGAACATTCCCTGTAATCACCCCTCTAGTGGTCATGTCATCTCTAATGGATAACAACCTTGGCCGAGTCTATGCTAGGTGGGATGGTACGAATGAGGTAAACCCACATGGGTGCCACATGGCCCTTGACCAATGATGCCTGAAGAAATTCGGAAGGGCATAACTTCCAATCCAGAGCTTGGATTTGAGCATGGTAACAGTCATTGGAAATCTCTTGACGAGCAAAAGACGACGGAGATCTCAGGAAGAGGGTTCGAGATGATTGGGAAAAGTGAAATTCTTATGCCCCATCCCTTAAAAAGGTACTTAGGGTTCGGGTGTGTTACACTTAGACATTGATTTCAACTAACATTTAGGAATCATAGTATGGAACAAATAATTATTGGTAGTTGGAAAGCTTATTATCGTCTTGAAAACAATTGTAAGAATACTAGCTTTTAAAACAAGGACAAAAAATAAATTATTTTTGACACTTTAGTTACCCTAATTATTTATATGGTTGTGAAGTATGGGTGTAGATATGGTTGTGAAGTATAGGCTTGGAACATCTCTTGTAAGACTCAAAATAAAATTGAGCAAATCAAAACATGGTTTATTACATATAATTTTAAAATCAAATGTAACACTCCTTACTCCATTTTATTAATTAAAGTGGGATGTACTTTTGTGGAGTTTAAAGTCATAATTAGATATTTATGATATAAGCATAAATTATTCCTTGTATGAATATTAGCCACTACATGGTCAAAAGAGTTTGGGCTAGAGGCTATGAGACTTATCTTAATTATTAGAATATTATAAAAGACAATCAAATTAATAATATCGATAATATCAAAGCTCGCATCTTTATAAAGTTTAAAGCTAATATCTAGAATAACAATGAAATTATTAATAAAAGGAAGTTGAATAGTAGATCAGAATTATTTTTCCAACATTATGAATTTAAAAAACAAAATAAATATTGTTAATATTAGGATCAAAGGTCATGACCTTCATAGTGACACTAGTCACTGAACTAACCCAAAAACACATTGGGGTGAGCACATTTGTAATATATGTAACACAAAAGATGTTGAATATGAACACTGCTTCATTTTAACACACCCTACCTTTAATAATCTAAGACATAATTTCACCCACTGTCATAACGTAATTATTTTATGGGACCTCCTAACTTATGAAAACCATGATAACCTCGGCACTTTCATTTTCACTATATTCTAATTTCTAAATGATATTCTAAAAAATATTTGGTCTTTCCTTTTATTTACTTGACAGACCTTGTTAGTCCTAAGGGATGGTAATCATCATCATCATATAAATATTGTATTTGCATTTAAAAAAATAATAATTAGACAAAGATGTCAACATCACTTGATATGTGAGGATATTAATAACATGCATATGATAGATGTTGAAAGGCGATGCCAACTTATAATCTATATGAAATGTCATTGTTATGCCACTTCACTCTCTATTAACATCTTACTAATAATTATGTCATTGCTTTGTTTTGTTAATAACAATATAAATGTAGCACAAAAGGAAAAGAGTTTTAATAGAAATTCAAAGAGGTTTGATTATATAACAAAGTTTAGTTTTGATAATGTGACATGTTACTTATGAGCCACACTTGCTCTCGTTGCATTAATTTGAGTGGTGTCTCGTATTATCATAACGATTGATTGGTTGTGGTGTGAATATGTTTGTTGCTCAATCTCCCCCCTCCCTCTTTACTAAAATAAAAAATAAATAAATAAAATAAAATAACTCTCATTATCAATACTTCACGATACTATTTTCACATGTATTCTTAAAAATACCTATTATTAAGTTAGATACATCTAAAATCTATGTATCTTAGAATTATTTATATGACATAAATACATCTCTATATAAATTGAATATTGAAACCCAATTAATTAATGTAATACATAGTGCATTGATCAACTCTATTGTTATTTAATTTAGATACGATACCTCGTTTTCACATCTTTGATAAAAGGTATATCAGCATTTTGATTTACAATCAACTCCTATGTGCAATAGAAATAGATTGTTAATGAATACAGGGGTGTCTTTATAGTGAACATACCAGTGTGTTATTCTCAAAAATACCAAAAAAGTTTACTCCATCCCCTCATCTCATCTGTCGACTTGGGAAGAAGAAAATACCTAGACCCAAGTGATCCAAGTTCAAATACCTAAGAGAGAAGCAAATATTCTAGGATATTTTTCAATTATTTATTTTGATTATAATATTTCAAAAATAATATAACCTTTGCAAAGTAATTAAAATATTATTGCTAGAATAGCGCAGTAATATTATTGCTGGAATAGCTCAGTTGGTTAGAGCGTGTGGCTGTTAACCACAAGGTCGGAGGTTCAAGCCCTCCTTCTAGCGCTTTAGATTATCTTTCCGGAACAGCAGCTTCGGCCATTTTGTGATAAGTTCAACAGCTAGCTGCGAATCGCATTGTACGTTTTTCATAACAATCCAAATTGCATTGATTTATAATCAACAAACCAAGGTTAATTTAACATATTTATTTTAATTTGTTCAAACGTTATTTTAAATTATTATATAAAAGTATTTTGAGTTACTAAAAAAATCACCGCAATTTTATTCATAAAACATTCATTATAGTCTTCAGAACATTTATTACTAAATTCAAAATATATATATATATATATATATATATTGAACGTATCAAATATGTTAAATTTTCAAACAAAAATGAAGTCTTATTTGTTCGATATGTTCTCTTAATACAGAGATTAGTCACTTATATGACATGAAAACAAAAGTTCAACTAAAGCCTTAATTGTGAGTTAGTTACAAACTCCACTTGGTTACCAAGTCGGACTCCTCATATGATTGTTGTGGTGTCACTTATGATGATTACTAGAGTTGTGGTTCTAGTGCTCATGCACACTCCAAGCAAAAGTTAATTTTTTTTTGTGGGAAAACTTTGTTGCCCTTGTAAAATACTTGTATGAGGTTTTTTTTTTAATGTTATATATAGAAATATTAAATATTGAAAAAATGATATTTAAAATAATTAATGATTTAGAGATAATTGTAGCGGGAATAGTGAAGTGCATTTATAATCAACTATAATAGAGTTGTTGTTATGTGTTTTTAATGTTTACATAATCATGCTAATCATATGTTGGTTTCAAAAACATAATAAGTATAATAAACAAGTGAATATGTCATAAAATGGTTAGTTCTTGTCAAATATATAAACTAAGAAAGTAAAAAATTATAAGAACATACTAAATTCATAACATTGATCACATTAATAAGTATTTGTCTTTTAAAATATTAAAATAAAAATATGTAGAAATGGTCACATCAAACTCAAAACATCACTTGGGAAGTGACAATAACAGTTTTTTAATTTAATAAACAAAAGCCAATAATGATATGTGAAAGTTGCCACATGGCACTTTGAGAAAATTCCATATTAAATGTTTTTTCAGTTTTCAAAAACAACAATTTAATAAATTGTTTTTAATAACATTGGAAAAGTTTATGTCAAGTGGTTGTAGTTCAATTGGTTGGGGTGGGGAGTTTTCTCCTCCCCACCCAAGTTCGAGTCTCATCTATGCGACATGCTGCTCTTTATGAGCCAAATATTCTTGAAATATTTGACCCTCCTATGTTCTCCAGATTTCAGGGGCGATTACTGTGGATGTAGCGAGCTTCGCGTTGTGAACCACAATACAAAAAAAATACATTGGAAAAATTTATAACTTGAAACTAAATTAATGCAAAGTCAAAGAACTTTGACTTGCAAATGAAAAGTGTACTCCATGCTATAGTAAATTTTGACATTTTAAATGACCATGAACCTCACTCTGATCATAGACCTTTAACCCTAACTCTAAACTTTACCATGCACAAAAAACCCCTTGAAGATAACTCTAGTAACCAAAGGCATCTACTTTTTGACAAAAATAAAAATAATCTCTTTTTAAAGGTCTTAAACACCAAATTAAATCTTCTATTATATAAAAGCAATATTGAAGACATATATCATAATTTTACAACAATCATCTCTACCTCCATAAAAAAAATTATCTATCGAAGTGTTGTGTAAAAAAAAGAATAGAATTTCCAACCCTTGGTATGATAACGAGTGTAAAATTGCTAGAAAATCCATTAGGAATGCATGTAATGAGTCTTTAATATATGATAAGATTAATAGATATAAAGCCCTAATTAAAAGAAAAAAAATGCACTACATAAATAGAAAGCAAAATAATACTTTGCACCTTTCTAAGCTAGATCCAAAGAAATTTTGGAGGCAAATTTTTACTCATAAAACTAAAGAAAATGCTATGATTCCCTCGACAAACTGGAATTCCTACCTTAAAAATATTTACGAATCTCGTAATGTCCTGGACAAAGTTCTAAAAGTTTCTATAGAAGATGATGTATTTCTATAGAAGACATAAAGTTTGGGATTAAGCGACTTGCAAACAGGAAAGCTAAGGACATTGAGGGATACCAAGCTGAAATATTAAAAATTTGAGGGCCTATTTTGATCCCCCACATACACAAGCTCTTCAATTTAGCAGTCAAGCAGGGCTTCCCTAAACCTTGGACTCAAAACCTCATTGTACCTATTTTTAAAAGTGAGGATAAAAATAATCTCTCTAATTATAGGACCATTATTATTAGTTGATCCAGATTTAGGAGTGAAACGAAATGAAAGCAAAGAAATTACAACGAAATGTTCATGAAAATTGCCAGAAACAGAGTTCAATACAACAATACTTTATTTCTATTAATGAAAGAATTGTAAAGAGACTATAAAAATACAGAGTGCAAGACTCGCTAGAATGGTGGTAGCTTTATCTTTGAGAAGAGATGTGACATATACGCTCATTCACTAAAAGATAATTACAATGAGGCTTTGAAGGCCCTTTTATGATAAACAAGAATGTCAAAACCCTAGACATCCAAAAACCTAACCCTAGGAGATGAAACGCCAAAAGTCATGTGGGCCCTGTTTGGGTAAGTTAGTACATTAACTTCCCAGAATCGTAACTTTTGCATATGATCTTTGTTTTAGGTGCATGATATCCCTTTGGAAAGGTCTTTTCGAGAACTACACATTAGGTCGTCAAACTCTAACTCTTTCTATAGTTTGACTCTGGCAAGCCAATAAAACATTGTTTAGGGGCCCAAAACAGCCATGGAAGTACAACAAGATGTGTTGACATGAAAACATACAAAATAAGCCAGTTGGATTAGGTGGGAGGTTGTTAGAATATAATGGATGTGCTCGTTTAACCATAGACAATATAGTGATATTTTCACCCAACCATAGGACGAAGCCACCCCCGAGCACCTTAACCTTGACAGAGAATCATTCTGGAAGAAAACCCTAGGCTAGATAGCCAAACAAAGGTGGTGCACCTTTCTCCAAGGATAGCACACCAAGCAAGAGTAGCAAGAGTTTATTAGAGAGTCCAAACCATAACCAAGAGAGAGTCCAAGCCAAAACCGAAATCTGCTAGTTGCAGCAGCTGCAACAACAACTCTCCTCCAAACTTGTGCACAAATTGGCCAACTGCAGTGTGCACAAGTGTTGCTTCTGCAGTTCTGAGAATACTGGCCGGAATGAAGACTGGCCTCCTGTATTTATACTAATTCTAGCAAACTGCCTCGGCCGACTTCTCATTCTGGGTACTAATTCTTTAGTATATAATATTTCCTTTAGTCGACTTGTTCTCTTGGAGGCTAATAACCTAATACAAGCCATTCTCTTGAGTTGATTGTCTTCTAGGGTTATTAACCAATTAATTAGGGTTTCTTCTTGCTTCCCAAAATATTCTATTCTCATCAGGTTTACACATGGAGGTAAAATTTACCTCCCGTGGCTACCATAATATCAACACTCCCTCCTAGCTAGGGAGGTATTGAAGGTAATGGTCTTGAGCGCAAACATACCATTCACCTGGTAGAATCAACATAGTCGTATAGATTATCTCATGATTAGATCATGAGCACCATCATCACTATTGGTGTCATCAACTACATCATCTCTCGAAACCATACTCCATCTGAGTAATCAGACATGATGTTGGATAAGTCACTCACTCCACAGAGTGACACAATAACCATTCTTCTAATCCGGACATATGTCCTAGAAGAATAAATGCCTTGGACCGTTTTCCTATTTGGGGAATCTATGTCCATTTATCATCCATCTAGCTTATAATCATTTCCAACACTTCTGATAGTCTTCAAGGCAATCAGAACAATGTCATTCAATAGAACACAATTGTGTCTATCCATAGCAGTACACAACTACAATCCAGTGGTACACTACCACACCAAGTAGCACACAGATACTTAATCAGGGACATATAGTAACAATCAATGGAACACAACCACCACAGTAACATACATCTACTATCCAGAGACATATAATCTCCATAACAATCATATCATATCATATCAACCTGCACAGAAAAACATTGTTATGATATAAACTGAATCATTTGGTCCATTCTTCCAGAGACATATAATCTCCATAACAATCATATCATATGATATCAACCTACACAGAAAAACATTGTTATGATATAAATTGAATCATCTGGTCCATTCTTCCACTCACATATGTGATATCTGGAAGAGCATCTACCCTTAGAAGGTAAAACATCAACGATGAGCTATCTAGACTATTATTCTCAAGCAAGGAAGAATAATTGTCCCGATTTCTGAGTCTGGACCATTCACCTATCTGGGTAATTCCTCTAGCACTAAACAAAGTGCAACCTAGAGAGAATGAGTCTGCCCTAGGGAATGTCTGTCCCTGATTGTTGAACCTGGACCATTCACCTATCTGGGCCATTCCTCTAGCACTAAACAAAGTGCAACCTGGAAAGAATGAATCTTCCCTAGGGAATGATTGTCCGGGCCATTTCCTAAGGAAATGATTGTCCTGCACCAACCTCCAAAATGGACTATTCTTCGAAACTGCTCACAATTGTGAGCTTCGAAAGAATGAATGTCCGACGAGGCGGACCAGTCTTCTTGACCACTACTGAGAGTGACCGTCAAGAAGAGATACTATCCTAGACCATTCCCCCACACTGACCACAAGAGGAATCGTTGTCTATGGTACATCAACAATCCATCGAACCATTTTCATTACGAAAATGACCATTCAATATGGACCATTTTCCAAATTGGAAAATGCTTGTCCGTCGGAAATCTCAAACCACTTTTCGAACTGGAAAGGAACTACTCATCCTGGACCATTTTTAGAACTGAAAATTGATTGTCCATAAATCAATAACATCTCAGTGCTCCCTCCCAAACTGGGAGTCATCTCTTCCCTTTTTTAATAAGGGAGTCATCTCCACGAGCTCCAGCTTGAGTACACAAACTCTTTCATCTTGGACAAAGGCTTTACCAAAATATCTTCTTATATGCTCATCTGTGGAGATATATATTGGAGAACCACTTTATCTTTTATGGAATTCATCACGGAGAATGTAATGCTTGATCTCAATGTACTTCAGTCTTTCTATAACACTGGTTTTCTGAAGACTTCATATAGCTCTGATCAATATAATATATCATTGTTGGATTCATCTTTTGTTTCCTGCTAGTTCAAAACATCGTGCAAGGGTCAAACTGGAACATATCCAAGTCGTACTTCTTCTACCATCATGAGAGTTTGTCATGGATTAGAAATCCATCATCCTGAGCTTCTGAGTAACCATTCTGATACAATATCTTTGTTATAGAAATTTTTTCACCACGCTTTTGTTGTGCATTGGAGGTTATTTACCAAGTTGTCTTCTTTCATCTGCATACAAGGGTATTTTTCTGGTATACCTCAAAACCTTGAGGTTGATCTATATACGCTTCTTTGTTCAATTACTCTGGAGAACAGTCTTTGCATTCATCTGATGTAAACTCCAACCCATGGATATTGTCGACAATATAATGGCTCATGTAGAGGTATGTCTAGTTTACTGGAACAAGCAATCATCATAGTCTTTTCCCTCCATCTGGGAGAACCTCTAGTTCTGGATATCGCAATGCTTACATTCATAAGTATTCCATGCATTGTTCTTCATCAAAACTTTCAATTCCTCTGCTTGATTTCTTTTAGTGAGTTCATATCAGGCTGATAGTCTTTCGATTCTCGATACAATGACTGGTTGTTCTGGCTTTTCTTTCTTTCTTGGAATCTTCATGTTCTTCCTCATGTTTCTGTTTAGCTCTTGGGTTCATGGATGTGGATGGACAACCAAGGATACTTTAAAGCTTCTTCTTGAAGAAGGCTTCTTCTAAAGTCAAACTGAACACGTGTTGCTTTTCATGGTTGCTACCATGGATAGATACTTCATCATCTTCAATGGATCATATAATTTAGGTTTAGCTCCCTCCTAATCCTTGCTTCATGCATGAATGCATACTCTTCTTTTGGAAATATATAATCGGCTCCCTCCATCTAGGAGATTCCACACTTTCGTCTGCATCCTTATTGCCTTCTGCAAGGTGTCATAAGTCCTTTTCCAATTTCCTCTTGATTCCTGACTTCTTTTTGTTTTTACTTCTTCTAGGTTTCTTTAAGTTTGATTATGATTTCGGCTTATATTGTTGTTGTTACTTATGTAATAACTTCCACATGAATTGTTACCAGGGGTTGTTGATGTACTTCATCCTTTCATATGTATTGTTTGACTTGTAGTCATAGTGATAGTAATCCTTATCTTTTTGTTCTTCCATAGGTATAGTTTCTCTTGGAACATATTATATTCTAGCAAATAGATATGCAACATATGTACAGAAAACATGGTATATACAAGAACTATGAGGAGTATTGTTACCTTATCTTAGAAGAAGAAGTTTGTTTCATCCTGCTTAGTCTTTTTTGAAGGTTCCTTTTCTTCGGCAACTGATGCTTCGTGTGCCTCCTTTTTGTTTAGCTCTGGACAATGATTCTTGTAGTGACCATATTTTCGACAGTTGAAGCATTGTATTTCTGACATATCTTTCTCTTGATTTGGCTTCTTCCTGGAGCCAAACTTCCTTTTATTCCTGAAATTCTTGAACCTTGTTGTGAAAGCTTGATCATCATATTTATTTTGGGGTTTCTCTTTTGCACGGATCTTTGATTCTTCTTGTGCACAACAAGTCCAAAGTTCTTAAAATGTAGGATACTCCTTCCTTGTGTTCATCCTTGCAGAAAATGCATCCCATGTCTTGGGAAGACCGTTGAGTATTATATCTACTAGTTCCTTCTCTGAAAATATTTCTTCAATAGCTTGTAGTTGATCTCTTAACTGAGAGATTCTCACAAAAGTATGATGTTATGCTGCCATCATCATTCATCTTCATGTCACGGAGCTCATTCTTCAGACTCATTACTTTTCCAATGTTTATGACTAAGAAGAGCTTTGTTAGGGCATCCTACATCTTCTTAGATGAATCAAGATGGGAGATGTAGGGTATCAAGAGGTCTTTTATAGAATCCACTATGATACTCATGGCATTGATGTCATTGTCTTTAAACTTCTCCATAACTACAACGTTCTACGGTTACTTCTCTTTTCCTTCTTCAAACTTTTCTTCCACGATATTTCCTTTCACAATATCCAGCACTTTATTCTTGGCAAGGATGAGGTCAATCATTGTCTTCCACACTCTGAAGTTATAAGCCCCTTCTAACTTGTTTTTTGACTTCATAGAGTAAGTCATGGCTACTTTGACTTGGTCAACCCTAGATTTGACCAAAAAATTCAAACTTGACATCTTAGTTGGCTGAGAGTACCAGAAGATGCGTTAGGATAAGGCGCACTAGTCTATCCAAAAATTAGGTCAATCCCTTCACGTAAGGTGCCTCAATGAGAGGGTTAGGGTTGCGTTGTTGCAACAAAAACTGGCTGCAATTGCAACTGCAACTGAGCAAATCCTCCCAATATATATTCTAGCGGTTAGACTGTCTGAAGATAGTGTGGGCCCATAAACTATTAGAATATAATGGATGTGCTCATTTAACCATAGACAATACAGCGATATTTTCACCCAACCATAGGCCGAAGCCACCCCCGAACACCTTAACCTTGACAGAGAAACAATCTGAAAGCAAACCCTAGGCTAGATAGCCAAACAAAGGTGGTGCACCTTTATCCAAGGATAGCACACCAAGAAAGAGTAACAAGAGTTGATTAGAGAGTCCAAACTGTAACCAAGAGAGAGTCCAAGCCAAAACCGAAATCTGCTAGTTGCAATAGCTGCAACAACAGCTCTCCTCCAAACTTGCGCACAAACTAGCCAACTGCAATGTGCACAAGTGTTGCTTCTACAGTTCTGAGAATACTAGCCAGAATGAAGACTGGCCTCCTATATTTATACTAATTCTAGCAAACTGCCTGGGCTGACTTCTCATTCTGGGTACTAATTCTTTAGTATATAATATTTCCTTTAGCTGACTTCTTCTCTTGGAGGATAATAACCTAATACAAGTCATTCTCTTGAGATGACTTGTCTTCTAGGGTTATTAACCAATTAATTAGGGTTTCTTCTTGCTTCCCGGAATATTATATTCTTGTCAGGTTTACACGTGGAGGTAAATACCTCCTGCAACTACCATAATATCAACAGAGGCTACCAGTATCCACCTGGAAAATGTGTAGGGCTTCAAACAACCCCGGAAGTGTAGAACCCACAATTACAAAGAAGTATAGAAGAACTTTTTGTACTAAAAACTGACAAGAGAAGCCATTTGGAACCGATGGGTGGCCACCAATATCCACCTGGATCAATCCTACCCCTTATGAAGCAATGGTCTCCATTGCGTTGAGTTCCCAAGGAAGAGGGGAAAGCATTTCCCGAATCTTAAGCTTGGTGAGCCGCGTGCCTTGTTGGAGAAGTTGTACTTCCTAGTTTGTGGAAGACTATCACAAACCTGTTGTTGGAGGGGTTGAATCTGTTCCTCCAACCTGTTGTCTCTCGATTGGATGGGGCATTGTGTAGGCACCATTTTATGTGAAGAAACAATATATTTTGTCTCTTCAAAAATATGTTTTTGTTAGATAGAATGTGTTGAGGCTGCAGTGGTTGTAGTGGTCTTTTGTACATCCTTTGAATAGACTATGAAGAGAATGAATTTTGCATTATTATAGATTACCTTGCAGTGTTATTTTGGTGGAGTAGTAGTCGGAACTACCTTTGGTATCCTATAGAGATGACCTCCCAAAGTAATAATGACACTACGAGTTCTAGACTCATAGACACCATGATTTTTCCACATATATGGTTGGCCCAAAACAACATCACAGACATCAAGAGGGGAAATATCACACACTACCTCGTCCTTGAAGGGATGGAAGCCATAAGATAGGCGACACTATTGGTCGATGCGAAGATCTTGTTCCTAGTGAAGCCACTCGATGTTGTATGGTTGTGGGTGTGGTGTTGTCGACAACCCAAATTGTTTGACGACCTTAGCTAAGATGAGGTTCTTTTGGATGTCATTATAAACAATGAAATGTAATGGGGTCCCCTTCGCCCACATCTGTGAATGGAAGAGGCGTTCCCCCTCTTCAGGATATAATGGTTCTTCTAGATGAATTATTGTGGTCGCAATAGTAGCAGTGGGGTCTGCGTCGATGATATGTTTGTTTTCAATATTTTTGGGATTGGATTCTGAATCCAGGTTCAGCTCTGTGTCTTTGACCTCAGCCACCAATGGCCGTTTTGAGCAATATTCATCGGTGTTGTACCAAGGGATTTTGTGGAAGTCACACCACTTCCCAGTGTCATTCTTCATCTTTACTTTACCCTTTTTTCCATGTGTCTTGGACTGGTTGTCTAGAGGTTGTTGGTTAGGGTCATCTTTACCATGCTTTGGTTGTAGCATATTTGCAGCCCCGAACTCCCATTTGTACTAGTGCCTAAATTTCTGCTCGATTTTGACAGCATATCGATAGGCAACTCCCAATGATGAGATGTTTAGGAAATCCATTTCGGTTTGGATGTACCTATGCAAAGCCCCACAGTATTTCAGAAACAGATGTCACTCGGAGTCTTTGATACCCAACTTGGTGCACAAGGTATGGAAAGTATTTGTGAAATATGCCATTGTTTATCTCTTCTCTTGTCGCAGTGTGGTCTCTCTCATGTACTGGTCTTCATAGTTATCAACGGGATAGTACTGGTCTTTGACCGCATCCACAAAAAAATCCCAAGTGGGATCGGCCCCATATATTCCATATTCCTCTGTGGAAATTTTCTCCTAGTAGGTTTCCCACCAATGTTTGACATGGGAGAGAGCCTTGAGTAGTGCGAAGGTGATCTTTTTCCTGTCATAAAAATTTTGAACAGAGAAATAACCTTCTAATATATTTAACCATTTTTCTAGGGCATCCGCATCTATCTGACCTTCAAATATGGGAATATCAAAATTAACGTGTACCTTGAAGGGAGAAGTTCCTCCAAAATGGTCGCTTGATGAATATGCGCCTATTGCTAACGGGAGGCGTTGAAGAATGTGTGCAAAATTCTCCATCATTTCGTCCCCCTGTCGTGCGAGAGCTTGCTCAAGCAATAGATTAATAGAATATTATGCCTCATCGTCTTTCTTTTTTGTCACTATCAAGGATTTCTTGGGAGTGCGAGAGTGATTGTCCTCAAGAGAGACAAACTTGAGACCCAATTGGCTATACTTGGACCTCGTCAGGGACATGCGCTGAAAAATGATCAAGAGCAGCCTGCTCTAATAGCACTGATCCTGATTTAGGAGTGGAACAAAATGAAAGAAGAGAAATTACAATGAAATGCTCATGAAAATTGCCAGAAACAGAGAAATACAACAATATTTGATTTTTATTAATGAAAGAATTGTAAAGATACTGTAAAAATGCAGAGTGAAAGACTCGCTAGAATGGTGGCATCTTTATCTCTAAGAAGAGATGTGACAGCTACACTCATTCACAAGAAGATCATTACAATGAGGCTCTGAAGGCCTTTTTATGATAAATAGGAATTCCAAAACCCTAGACATCCAAAAACATAACCCTAGGAGATGAAACGCCAAAAGTCATGTGGGCCCCGTTTGGGTAAGCCATTACATTAACTTCCTGGGGTCGTAAATTTTGCATATGATCTATGTTTTAGGCATGTGATATTCATTGGAAAGGTCTTTTTGAGAACTACGCATTACACCATCAAACTCTAACTCTGTCTACAGTTTGACTGTGGCAAGCCAAAAAAACACTATTTAGGGGCCCAAAAAAGCCCTGGAAGTACAACAAGATGTGTTGACATGAAAACATACAAAATAAGCCAGTTGGATTAGGTGGGAGGCCACCAATATCCACCTGGAAAATGTGTAGGGATTCAAACAACCCCGAAAGTGTAGAACCCACAATTACAAAGAAGTACAAAAGAACGTGTTGTGCTAAAAACTAACAAGAGGAGCCAGTTGGAACCATTCGGTGGCCACCAATATCCACCTAGATCATTAGCCCCATTTTATCAAAGTTATATAAAAGTATTTTGGAAAAGAAGATAATCATATGGCTAGAAATCCACGGAAAAAGAGCTAAAATGGAAAAAGAGCTAAAGTTCGAACTGATTTTAGAGGTTATCATTCAATTGTGGCACTACTACATATGGGCGGATTATTCCATGAAAATTTTCCACACTTCCACTAGTTTCATATTTTTTTTAAACAGGGCGGGATTTTTGTCGCTATTGCCACGAAATTTTGTTGCAATATCGATGAAACTCTTAATTTAACTTAGTCAGAATTTTCATCGCTATAGTGACAAACTTTCATGGCAATAGCGATGAAATTTTTTTCTATCTCATTGGTCAGCATTAACGGCTAGTTGACTATTTTATCTATATATACGTGACTTTAAGAGACTT
The DNA here is from genome assembly GCA_000966675.3 of Picea glauca. Classification (NCBI taxonomy): domain Eukaryota; kingdom Viridiplantae; phylum Streptophyta; class Pinopsida; order Pinales; family Pinaceae; genus Picea; species Picea glauca. The sequence continues at coordinate 55,023 of JZKD02S1809243.1, read as the reverse complement.
TGTGACACTGTTCTTGGCTTTTGTTTGAGCTGTTTATTTTTTCCGTCACCCACCGGTTAAACAAATCCAATTCTCGATCTGCATAGCTTGGATTTTGAACTTGCAAGGTTAGTATGTTATTTTTTATTGATGTACTCATTTAACTTGTAAAATTTTTTTCAAATGTCCAAATTTCATTTAGCTTATTTTTTCCTTGATAATATATTTATATAATATGTGTAGTTATACCATATTTTATGTCTTTGGTTCTTGGATATAGTTGGTATATTCTATGGAAAAGGGTATGTGGATTCCATAATATTCTAGGTTTATGGAATCCACATACCCTTTTCCCTTCAATTGTAGCTATAATCTCTCTCTCTTTTCATTGATAAAGATATGGAATTGCTCTTCAAACTCAACCCTAATCGGTGAAATGATAGTAATTGATTGTTATATTCCCTGTTTTAGCAGGGACTAATAAGATACATAAACACTAACCCTAAACTTATGTTAGGTGTATATGTCGTTATTATATAAAGAAAACATTTGTACACATATGACCTTATTATAAATATGTTATCTATGTCGTCATGATGTTGATCCTCTACACATATGATCACCTTATTATAAATATGTAGGTCACTGTAAATATACATATCATAATCGAAAGGAGTAGCCAAAATATAAAAAATTGACAACTTAATGTTTGGTATGGTGTAGGTAAGACAATTACTTGTTAGGACAAGGATTTGTCACAATGAATGAAA